>QODF01000173.1:1872894-1959881 GCA_024372805.1 Oostethus manadensis
GGGTCGGGTATAAAGGTTGGGTAAAGGGTAATGGGTCAGGTATAAAGGATGGGTAAAGGGTAATGGGTAAAGGTAGGGGGTCAGATGTAAAGGATGGGTAAAGGGTAAGGGGTAAAGGTAGGGGTCCGTATAAGACGAACTAGAAGAGAAAGCCAAAAGAAGAGAAACATGAAATGAATTGAAAAGCAGGTTCAAAGTGATGGTAACCTTGTGAAGTTTGCTAGTTAGCAACTAACAGCAGGTTTGTAACAACAAGGTTGTCGGTGTTGCTGCTGTGGCTGAATGCAAAGATCGGAAGAACCGGGACTGATCTCTGTCTCGCTTGCCTCGATGATGTCATCCCCCTTCTAATCTTATCGCATTCTCCTCAACTACTGGCGCAATCAGCGCAGGACTCAAACTGCACTCGGAAGGCCACACACTCGGAGGAACATGTTTCTCAAGACACACTGTGGTTTGACAAGTGTCTTCACTTTTTCCCTTTTTTTTTTTTTTTTAAAGCGACAGCCAGAAGCCGTCACAAGCAAACGGCGAGTCTCCGGTGACGTGTAAAGTTTGCGTCCTTTCGGGTGAATGAGAAAAGCCAGGAAATGTTTTTGGTTGTCCAGCCGCCGCTGTGAATATTCTCCCTCTGCTGGACAAAGAGAGCCCCTGTGTGTGTCGAGGAGGACATAAACACAACCTGCTCCTCTATGAGCCGCTTAAAAGGGCAGCAGAAAGGAGGCATGTGCTCCCGCTGATCAGGCCACACCGTCGTCACACACGCATGACTCCACGCCACTATATGTACGCCCGGTTCGCACGTCGGCATTGCACAAGTGCGTTTATGTGTTCCCTGCCTCCAGCCGTCTCACCTTGAAGTGCCTGTGTACCGGAGTGATGGGCTCCACTTCCCCATCTTCATAGTCAAACACCTCCTCTTCCAGCACCCTGTCCAGATAGCACAGCACCTCCTCCTCTTCCTCCTCCATCTTCCTTCACTGTTTCTGCCTGCGTTTGCCTTCAACAGGGCCTGCCCGGACACATCGGCGTTTCACTCCGAGCAAGTGGCCCGGACGCCGAGGTTGAGCGACAAAACCACCCCGCCTACTTAACCCCACCCCCTTCCTCTGCTGGGCTTCCTGGTGTGTGTGTGTGTTGTGTTCCTGTCGATGAAGACTGCCCTCCTTCCACGTCCACCCCCGCCCCTCACAACACATCCACTCACTTCCTTGAAGGCAGCAGGGGTGGTTCAGTCAGGGAGCAATTCCGCTTTCTTTGAGTGCCATCATGCAAATAGCCTCTTGTGTAATTCTACGCCACGCACACTTGCTATTAACCCACTAGTAGACGTGAACCGACTCCACAGCACATTTACCAGGAGCCCTCACGCTGCACTTTAACCCCTTCACAGGAAGTGGCATCCGCTTATTGCTCGGCCACCACTCCCCGTTTAGAATATTTGACTCTTGTTCTTCTGTGGGTCCCAAACCTCATTTGCAGACCACTTGTGCTGTGCAAGCAAATGTTGCAAAAACAAAGCTAGTTCGGCTACACTGACTCAGAAACAAAGCTCGGGAGTGGCTTGCATTAGTTAAATCATGCAAAACTTTTTTTTTTACATTGTTAAAGCCTCCTACGAGTGGAATAACACCCCTATAGTCACCTAGTAGACATAATAAGAGAAATGAAGACATAAATAAGACACAATACACACCTGTGGTGGCTATCGTCTCATGTAGCATTACTGACACCTAGTGACCAGTGTGGAATACTACATATGTCCATTCAATGTCTTACGTTGGCTCTTCTGAATGTCTGATATTTTTGTATTTTAGTTCATTTAGCCATTTCTATGGCTGAAAATGTTATTAGGGAAAAAAGACATAATATTTACTTGAATATGGATTTTTTTACTAATAAATAATAAAAAGCAAATACTAAAAAAAATTAATAAATCAATCTCATTCATTATTTACTAATATTTCTGCTTTCTTCACCTACATTTTTGTAGTTATTATTCTAATATTATTAGTTTTTTTATTGTCATAATATTTTGACTTGATTATAATAAGTGTAACTCTTACCCAATGGAACTTTCCTTAAATTTGTACCCCAAGGTTCCATACTTGGGCCTATATTATTTTCCTTATACATTAATGATTTACCAAACATATGTAAAGATCTCAATACTGTACTATATGCAGATGATGCTGTCATTTTTACACAGGCAACGTCTGATAAAGAAGCCTCAAAAAAGCTGACATCAGCAATTATCTGTATTGATGACTGGCTTGCTAAATCGTGTCTTTTACTAAATTCCAAAAAAACTGTCTGCATGTTATTTTCGAAACGAGTAGCAGCAAAGTCTAATTTACATGTTTTTTTTAAAGGAGATGAGTTGCAGTTTGTGCATGAATTTAAATATTTAGGTGTTACTTTGGATTCTACATTATCTTTTAATAAACACATAAAAAATATATCCAAAATTGTTAACTTTAATATTCGGAATTTTAGGCAAATTAGAAATTCATTGCCAGAGAATGCTGCTAAAATGTTTCTTCATTCCATGATTTTTTCTCATATTGAATATTGTATTACCAACTGGTCATTAACAAGTTTGAAAACTTTAAAATTAATTGAATCGCTTTATAAAAAAGCTCTAAAAGTGTTTGATAGAAAATCTTTCCATTTTCATCTTTGTCTTATTTTGCAGAAATCCAATATTCTTAGTTTTGAGAATTTTAGAAAATTTAAATTGGCGTGTTCCATTTATAGGGTTTTAAATGGACTGGCTCCACCACCCCTGGGTGAGTTCATCAAAATGAAATCCAGCATGAGTGGTAAGGTAACAAGAGCCTCTACGAGAGGTGATTGTGTAATTCCTTTCAGACGCACAACCTTCAGCCAACAGGTGTTATCAGTCAAAGGTACAGAAATCTGGAATAATATTCCAGTTATAAGAGACTTGACTACCTTTAGTTCATTTCAATTCAATCTCAAACAATGGCTTAGGAGGAACCAGATCTGTGACCATTAATTCTAAAATTCCTTTGTTTTTAAAGTGTATGTATTGTTGTACGTTTTTTATCGTGTTTTTATTGTTTTATTTTTTTGTGTATCTAGTGTCATTGTGTTTTGTTTTGTGTTTGTTTTTGGTTATTTTCTTTTCTTCACCTGCCAGGGACTACAGATGTAAAGTAGCCTTTGGCTAATTCTGGCATATTTACACATAAGTGTTCATTAATATGCATTGTCTCTTTAAATAAATAAAATAAATAAATAAATAAATAAAATTTGTCAAAATGATGTGTTTCGGTAATATGAAGACTTAAAAAAAAATGTACATAAGTTTTTTATTGAATGTACGTATTTGAGTCTTTAATACTATATAACTTTTTCCATTTTACTCTTAATACTCTGACTTCACTCTCTTAGTATGTCATCCTTATGATATTGCTGTTTTTTCCCCACTTTTGCTATTGTTTTTTATTGTCGTTATTTTTCCTGTTATGGTAAGTATATTCACATTGCATTTCACTTCGTTTGTGTTTATGTGTGATATGTTAACAATGCGCCATGTAAAATATCAGATCATGAAACTATTCGGCACAAAGGTCAGAAAATAGCTTGGAAGATAAATGTGTCTTACCTCTTTTTGCCACTAGATGGAGACATATTGCAAATAACAGGCGCATACGGTGAAAATAATGGAAGAAGCCAACCAGTTAGTGAGGTGCATGTATTAAATAGTGCCCACACGTTTGAGAAATATATTTAACTCCACGCTACTAGAAACCCCACTATTTTCCCCTCACAATATTACAAGTTAATTCGCGTAAAATCGCAAAATTTTTCTGTTAATATTTTGACTTTATTATTATAAAATTGCAACAGTTTCAACCTGCCTCTTCTCATGATTATGACTTTCCCATAAAATGTTATTCTCGTAAAACTACATCAGTTTTTTTCAGATTCTGATGTTTTTTTACTTTTTAATTTCAGCTTTCTTCTTGTAGATTTTCTTCTGATAGTTATGACCTTATTCCCAGAATATTTTGACATAACATTTGTCCACACAAATTTTCCAAAAACTACAACTTCATTCCTTTTTTCTCCTGCTCATATTACAACTTCAAAAAATATTGTATTTTTATTTTACATGTAAAATTATGACTTAGTCTTGTTAGATTATGTTTTCCTTTTAATGTTCTGACTTTATTCTTGTAAAATTGCAGCTGTTTTTCCTTTCTGAACGTGCTACAAACAACAAAAAACTGCCGCTGTCTAAAAAATGGGCAACGGGACGCAATTTGGACACCCCTGCTGTGTTTATATTTACACAGCGAGTGGCCAATTGACGCTTGAGGCGTCAATCGGGATGCCAGGTGGTTTACTACAGATCTGAATGAGCCACCTGCAACGTGGTGCAGGCACTCCAGCTAACATGGCTATTCGCTAACGTTAACGGAGGCCAAGACGCCGCGCTTAGTATCAGAAAGAAATAATCAGCTACACAGAAGACACAAACATTAATCCACAGTCCACCTCCCAGTCTTTCGGTCCCAACTGCCGCTTCATTCAATTGTGTGACAATACGTAACATGTGCTCGCATGTGCGGGATGTCCTACCCCGGGCGGGAGGCCTTCTGGCGGCGTGGGGGAGACCATTTCTCTGTGTGGTCCTTGGGGCGTGCACAGCTGGGGTGACATGGTGGGGGATTCGTCTATATAGGGCAGCGTCTCCGAGCCATCTTGAGACTTGCCGTCCTCCGGCCCGTCCCCCTCGTAGCCATCTGTGTTGTAGTTCAAATCTGGCAGAGAGAGTAATGACGGGAAGAAAGGTGGGAATTAAGGGTAAGTAACGTGAAATCAAAGACACACACGTTCAATGGGTACAAAACAGGCTTTGCTACACACCTTAAATAAAGCCTGGAGATCTACCAATTGCAGGTGTGTTGGCTACAGATACGGGAGCTGCAAGTTTGATCATTGCTTCAGCATAATTTAGCATTATAGCAATAAAAATAATATAGACAAGCAATTGCAATGCCAGCGCCGGAGAGAGCGGTCAGCCCACCAACTGAGTTACTGGGAGTTCCAAACGCTCCCTAAAGAGAAGATAATAGATATTCCCCATAGATCTGCTTTGAAGGCGCTCCCAAAGCTCAGGAAACTTCATGTAAACTATTTGTTGGAATATCGACCTGATCGGATGGCAGCCAAATTGTGGATAGAGGGCCGAGCGCCCCAGCTAGAAGTCAGGAGGGATGACTGGTAAGAAATCTATGAGTGTATGTGTGAAGTAGGGATGTCTCGATCCGATCCTCAGGATCGGCTGCTGATCTGATGTATTTTGAAGATCGGATAAGATCGATTTCCACCACTAGATGGGGCAGATACCGTTGCCCGAACTCCCGACTCCCGCCACCTGGATAACGCAACGCAATGCGGACCTCGTGGCGAAGTTAGCGTCATGTTGGACACCGAATATTCCACAGCTACACTAGTAGCAGTTCAGTACAGTAGTAGTTCCCCCTCGCTATGCCTGGACTTTGCACGGAAAGTGCTGCTCTAACCGCTGATTGTTAATAGGGAGCGTCAATGAATTAGTAAGTTTGTGGAAAAAGTCATATTCTAAATCACACCACAAATTGAGCTATAAGCATGTCAAACGATTAGTCCCACCCTACAAGTACTGTGCATAATTTGACATCAGGATGCCTGTAATTCTTATTCTACGCACTTGACTCCAAACACTTGCATGCTGGACACCACTGCCCTCTATAGCCCACACATGAAACAGCATCTTGGAGCAACACCATATACCCGTCGCTGGTTTGGTACGGGATGGGATAGACTATAAAATCGGTGGGCAAACTGAAGTCCACGGGTCACATCAGACCCGCCAGGCGTCGTAACCCGGCCCGGCAGGCATTTCCAAATATATTTTTTAAAACCTTTAGCATCAAAACTGTAGCTAAAAACATGACTTGCGGTGCAATTGTGGCACGCTTGAGTCGCCAAAAGAGTCAGATGCAAACTGTAGCTTGCACAAAGAAGGCATCCAAACAACACACACAGCCATGCCTAAAAACACCCAAATATCCGCACCGCAAGGCATGCTGGGTAGCTTGTTGAGGAGGTCATCAGATAAGTAAAGCAGGAGGGACGTTAACATACTATTGATTTCCAATGTTTTATTGTTCATAGTTCATATTGTTGTTGCCACTGGACTACCCAGCATGCCTTGCGGGCATTCGGAAATAACAATTTTAAGTTTTGTGTTATGTTTAGCACTTAGTTGTTGTTTATCGCCCATGTAGTAGTAGTAGTAGATGATTTACGTGATTCGTTAGCGTTCCGTGGATGTGTTGTTTTCCTTTTGTGAGCAAGTACGTTATTGTCTGTTTGATGACCACCATGTATGCACGACCCCCCCCCCTCTAATTCTTTAACCCAAAGTGGCCCACGGGTCCGAAAGTTTGCCTATAAACAGATTTAGTCTCAAACACCGTGCCAGGCTGCAATGAGGCGTTCGAGTGCACCATTTCCAAGTGTTGGAGGAGTTCAGCAAACCATTCTGTGGACCCTAAAATGAACCGACCGGTGACCCAGTCCAGAGGACATCTCAGTCCAGTGCTCTAGAGCATAACCGATTACCCGATTCATCAAAACCACAAGCTTCAGATAAATCCACGTAGAAAATAATGGGTAGTTGCAGCCAGGCATGGACCGGGTCACCGGTTTCAAGGTACACCACGGTACGGAAAATTTTGCGTTGTGGCGGTTCTATGATATGTGAGAAAAAGGAGGTCCGGCGGGGCCGCTGTGTGGAAAAACTTCCCTCGCGGCCGTTAGCTGCCTCGTTAGCATTGAGCAGCGCCGGTAGTGTAAGGCCAACCCAATGAACTTCCAGAATATTCTTTTTCCAAGAAACATAAAACAAAGTGTACAAAATTTCACAAACATATTTGCATTTGTGTTAAATTTAGACTGCTGACAAATGCACACGCTAGGTCTGACCTTGGATTTGACATTGGCTGGGTTTTTTTTTTTTTTTTTATTGGCCTGTTGCACATTGTATACAGACAGTTCAACAAAAAAACATGCAGAAATGAATAAATCAGCAGGCATTTTACAAGAACAGAGCAAAAATATTAAAGGAAAAAAGTGAGAATAATGTCATAATAAAAGGACAAATGTAATTTGAGTAGCATAAAGTTGAAATATTGAAGAAAAAAACTATGTTTTCCTTTAAGCTGTAACACGATGAGAACTAAAACAAAGTAAAGTTGTCATGTTATTACAAGAAGAATATTTACAACGATAATTTAAAAAAAAAGGAAAACACCAAAAATGGGAAAAACTTAGCGAAGACCGAAGTTCCTACTAATACTACTCTTACCTACATTGTTCCCTCGTTTATCGCGGTTACCCGGTTCTGACTGTGATAAGTAAAATTCTGTCAAGTAGGATTCACTACTAATGAATGGAATATTTCCATAATAGGGCATAAAAAACCCATTTACAACTTTCCTACAATGTTTACCATTATTAGAGCCCTCTAATAATGTGATAACACCCCTATAGTCACTATTCCACTTATATTACCCAATATAGTAGGTCAGAGAAAATAAGCCATAAATAAGACTTGTGTGTTTCAATAAAAGTCTCCCGGATGTTTGGACAGGAAGTGATGTCAGGGATTCAGAGGTGAGTTTTAGCTGCAGTAGTAGTGGTAGTAGTTATTATCATGATGATGATGATGACTATTATTATTATTATGTTTTTGTTATTATTGTGCCTGTCGTGAGATAATTATAAAATAATAAAAACCTGCCGTTTGGTGTGTGTTAATAGTGATACCTAGTGACCAGTTCACTGAAGTGCAGTCCATTAACGCCTTGTATTGCCTTAAACTGTATTTGTATTTTCGTTAAGCTATACAACATTTTGGACAACTAATAGGGATAATACTCAAAGTGGCTCTTGCATCCTTTTTATTTTTAACTATATGACCTTGACTGGGGAAAAAAAATTGAGATTTGTTTTCTTTGCCAGGAAGTTGCACACATACTCGTAGTACAAAGTAAGTGGTGATATGTATTATTTCCCACATCCGTCTAGTGTTTAAAGCACATTTTCAAATAGTCCCCGCTTCACTGCAAGCATTGAGTGATAGAGCTGCACTGCCTTGCTCAGCATCTTCTCTAAGGAGGACAGAGATTACATCATGACCCGCAGCGTGCCAACACTGCTCGAGCGGCTATGAAAATCTCAGTGGAAGGGGCGTGCTCTGTTGCAGTGTTCAGCGAGTGTTTATACGCCATGCTTCTTTGTTCCAAGGACTCGTTCTCAAAGTGGTGGTGACTTGCGGTGCACACAAAACCAACACAATTGGAACACACAACTCATCACATGGACTATGCGGGTATTAAAATAACACTTAGACGCTAAAAATACGTACAGGGGTCTCCCGATCTGACATTGATATCTGACCGATATCAGTGAAACAAGTATCAGATTCCATCGGCCTGCATCTAAAATCTCATTGGCACATTGATACAAGCATTCCGTTCCAGACTCAGCCCCAGCACATCAATCCAGGGGTGGGCGGATGGAGCCCATGTGATCACAACAACAGCATCCAAGATCAGGAGTGTTGTTAGCCGTGAGTATTCTTAATTCAAATCCCAAAAAAAGGCGCCGCAGCTGAGCGTGACACTTAACATGAGTTTCCCGCGGTGGCACAGAACCGGGGAAGTTTAATACAACCAAATGCATCCCAAATGCACAAGAAGTCATTAGCTACTGCAGAACTCAATACGTGCTTTCATTTTTAAGTCTCCAAATACCAATAAAAATCTCTGATGATGCCAGAAAAAGTCGCTGGATTTGTCGCAGTCACTTTTCAGAAAATGTCAACAAGAGGCTTTGAAAAGTAAAAAAAAAAGGTGTTATTGTTAATGTTACTGCTAAAAAAAAAGTGTTAGTGTTGTTGCTAACGTGTTTACCAAGATCAGGAGTGGTGTTAGCCGTGAGTATTTTTAATTCAAATCCCAAAAAAAGGCGTCGCAGCTGAGCGTGACACTTAACATGCACGAGTTTCCCGCGGTGGCACAGAACCGGGGAAGCTTAATACGACCAAATGCATCCCGTATCGAAAGCAGCAGCGCAAAAGAAACTCCCACTTAGTGTTACCTGTTGGAGTGATATCACTTATGATGTGTGCTGATATTGTATTGATATCGGTTTTCCTCAAAAATGAAGGGGAAGACGACAAGCTTATTTACACCCACCCTGTATTTGAAAAAATGCCAGTTATATTAACACAATAATCAGCGTGTATTCATTATAATACATGAACAAGATATTACAGCTACACGCATGTGCATTATTAACCTGAAGATCTTATCAATACTAATGTTCCATTGCTCATTATCATACCATCATCACTTGTCAGTCATGTATTATAACAAATTCATATATCATTGTATGGAGCAATTGAAGAGGGTCCATAGTGTGTAAGGAAGGTCAAACAAAAGAGGTAGGAAGTGGCCATCGGTGGCATTGAGAGATGGTTTTTATGTGACTGTGTGTGCTGAATGTGTAACATGTGGCCTTTTACACATCAGTGTCACAGGGCCATCCATCAGGAGGCGGCACTGGGGAAATGGAAAGCCTTCATGAAGGTCCATTTGTACAACTGCAATCATCATCATTCAGTATTTCAACAGCTGGAATTTGATATGAGACTCTGAGGCAATGTTGCACCATCCTGGAGCGGGACAAAAAAAAAAAAAAACATTTTGGAAGGAGAAAAGAGGAAATTCAAAGACTAGTTAGAAGCTTAAAAACAAAGTTCTTCTACAAACTGCAGCATCAGCTACTCCTAATGAGGCTTGAGGGAAGTACCAATAAAGCTGTTAGAACACGTTTGCTGCTTTATTCAGCTTTTCCTGCACTTTATGTCCTCTGAAGCAGACCTGTGAACCACCGGGTGTCCAAACATCTGTCTATTCAGGAAAACACACACATAACTGCCGCTCGCTAAAGACGCGGCTGCGAAAGGCAGCAGATTGCATGCTACTTGCCCCCAAGAGACAGCTCAACAGTGATCAATCCAACCAAGACGGAGATCAATAGGTACTGGAGTGTAGACACACCCGCCTAAGCTCGTTCACAAATCCCTTGCTGGCTTTTTATTTGAACGTTGACGTGCAGTTTTACACTTAAAGCTCAGAAACTCGGTCATCGCCTCTGCAGCTGCAGTGTGGGACTACTGGTACTTATTACCCGACAACAGACTCTGGGAACCTTAGAAGAGGAAGGTAGTGTACTGCTTAGGGATGTCCCGATCCAATCTTCAGTATCGGTATCGGCTGCCGACCAGCTGTATTTTCAAGATCGGAAAAGATCGGCTTCCGCTACGAGATCGGTTCGATCCGGTTGCCGTGATTCTGGGCCACACTCCAACACGACAAGTGCAGTGAATGCGCTTCAGAGCTGGTAGCCGCTCGACTTCCGCCACTCGGATGAAGGAGACCTTGCAGACATGTCTGTGGGGTACCTTGTTGAAGTTCAATTCTTATTGGACGCTGGATATTCGGCTCCATAGCTAGAGCGGTTGACTTCCCTCGCTGTGCCCGAACTCCTCTGTCATGGTGCCGGGAGCTCGTATGGGAAGTGTGGATCTATACCCAAGTCAAATGATCAGTCCAACCCTGAAAGTATTTTAATGGCAGCTGAATAATTTCACGTAAGGATGGCTGTAATTCAGTTGGCCATTTATTTTGTATGTCAACACGGAGCACTCACTCCTTCGACAAGACGTTCCACTTGCTAGTTTTCGTATTCTACGCACTTGACTCCAAACACTTGCTCTAACCAGAATGTTTTATTGCGCAGCATGACCCACAATGTCGTTCGGCTTTGGTAACAAACCTCTCCGATTCTGGCCCCTAACGACGTGGCCCCGAACAGCCATCCTGACGTGGAATTATTCAGCCGCCATTACAGTACTTTGTGGTGTGATTTAGAACATAACACCCAGGAGTTAGAGCAGCACTTCCCATGTGAGCTACTGACCATGACAGAGAAGTCCGGGGGACAGTAAGAGACGTCAACTGCTCTAGCTACGCAGTCGAGCGTCCAACGTGAAACGAACTTCACTACGGTGCCCTGCGGACACATATGCACGGTTGTGTTGCTTTTTCTTCTTCATCCGAGTGGCGGGAGTCGAGCGGCAACCAGCTTTGAGGCGCATTTAGCGCACCCACCATGTTGGCGTGTGGCCAAGAGTTACCGCAACCAGATCAGCCCGATCTCATGCCGGAAGCCTGTGTTTTCCGATCTTCGTAATACAGCTGATCGGCAGCCGATACAAATCCTCAGGATCCGATCGGGACATCTGTAGTTTGTAACAAAAGTTTATTATAAAAAATAAAAAAAAGACTACAAAAACATCAGATCAAATGCCAATAAGTGCAGACTGGGACATCCCTAGTACTGCTACCTTTTTTGTTGATTGCTATTTTGTATATAGCCTTCTGGTTTTGACTTTATAGAAACACAAAATGACAAGTCCGCGGACCTTTTCTCCTCATCCAACCGGATAGAGAAGATAATGGACTCAGGTACGAACAGGTTAGGCATACTTTAAAGGTCAACAAAGCTGTTAGGACTCCCACACCCTGGGAAGATGACAAAAGACACCGAGTTTGTGCTTGAAAGATGACAGAGGAACTGAAACAAAATATAATGTCTAATATAAACAGACAGATGGGAACTTCAAATGCGACTAATGAAGACACTACCTGCAGTCTGCACCGAGCATTTAGTCCAGATGGCTACGGCGTACAGTTTGTTTACATAGCAAATCACTGCCACAGCTGGATATCTTTATGTGCCATATGTCTGTAGGCAGACAGCGATAAGGACCCCTCTGTTCCATGCTCGAGTGGCTGGTACCCCCATCCCGGCGCACCCCAAACCCCATGTCAGCCAGTCGCTATACATTATAATTAGCTGCTCTGAATGCCCAAGGCTCAGAGCGCTTGGATACAAACCATTTCTCCCACAAATCAATCGCGTGCACCGAGCATGGTTCAAGTTCAGATTCACTGGATTGTAACGTCGTTCCGTGGTCCTACTTCCCAGCTTGCATCGTGGTATTTGGGATGAGGTGTGTAACATCAGAGCTTCACATGTTGCAGGGTTACGAGCCAAAGCAACAACAAAACACCCACGTTGAGGACAGTGTGTGCTGCTCGGAAGGCTTTGCAGTGTGGCCACGGAGATCTCGGGGTGTTATATTGGTTCATGTGCTAATGGGAAGGGTATTAAACCACGCAGTGGAAAACTACAAAGAGCAACGCTATTAAAATTAGAGCACATGTCGATGGCCCCCGCAGGCAACCTGCTTTTTGCACTCGCTCGCTCAATTAAGAGTATGCTGCAGATAAAAGGCAAGGAGCTCAAAACAATGGAGATGTTTCAAATGTAAGATGACATCCGGAACGGCGACTCCGACTATCGCCACGGCCGAAATGTTGAAAAAAGTTGCTTAGCACAGCTTTCCAAAAAGCTTTCGGAAAAATACGGTACCGTAAAAGCTCAATTCATTCAATAAAAACTCTCCCGCAGACTCGGGGGCATGATCCATAAAACAAATAACTTCTAGTTTACCGCTGATGACTCTATTGATTATCCAATTAGTAAACTATTTTGGTATTCAATTTTTTTTATTGAAATGATCAAAAGTGATCAACACTTGTGACTCTTTGTATCTGTATTTAGAGTATCAAAGCAGCTTTATCTACCTCTGCATGCGCTTTAAGATATTGGTTGCACTAAACAGCTGAAACCCATGTGCGTTACATTTGATATACTGTTTGTCCGTATTAATGCTGGATGAGCAGTTTGCCCCCTTGCGCTCTTACAACATCGGTTCTGTTGTGCAATATACTTCTTAATAAATTACTTTGTGGTAAAAAAAAAAAAAAAAGAGCTACATTTTCTTTTCCAAACATTAGTTTTTATCATTAATTCATTACAAAAAGTTGAATGAAAACTGCAACAGACAAAAACCAAGCCCTTTTTAAAATGTAAATCCAACAAATCTGTTAACCTAACAATATTAATAACAAAAAATACATTTTGTAGAGAATACATGCAGAAAACAATGCAAAATATTATAAATGACAAATAAATAGAAATTGAGGCTATTTTTTTTGCAAACATTTTTAACAAAAAACAAATCATACAAAAACTGTGGCGTATGAAAGGTTTTACACTTCAAAGCCTCATTGCCTTCAGCGGTTATGCAAATTGAGAAAATAACTGATTTCATATGTAACGTATCAGGCAAAACATATACAATACAAAACCTACATCAGTGATACTTAAAATTTTTCAAACACAAAAAGTAAGCGCTACAGAAAATGAATGACAGAACATTTTTTGAAGTTAATTACTGGGTGTTTTATTCACGGTCACAAAAACCCCACATTCTATGCTAGCCATTAAATTGACTTTTTAAAAATGAAAAAAGGAACAAAAAAATAAACTATTTCATGGGGCGCTACTTCTGTCTTTTTAAATATAAAGAAAACATCACACTAAAGCAAGACATGCAGAACATAGAGCCCTATAATTTCCTCGTTGGGGACAGAATCGCGGAAAAAAAACGGAATTTACTGTTAAACTCGGAATCTCGAAGGAACGTTCGTGTGGGGAAGTATTGCCCTGGCGCACGGGCTAAATTGTGGCGGAATCTCATTACAAACACTTACCGGTAACCCCCCCCTCTCGCCATGTTGAAATGACGATAAACCCCGACAAAAGTTGCCACAGCCTCCTCTGACGGAGCGTGAATGGACGCTAGCGGGGTTAGCTTAGCTTAGCATGTTCCCAGTGAAAAAAAACAAGCAGCACGTTTATTCTTGCACCAGACATTCCACAACTGACAGTTTGTAGCAACGTGTGCAGAGGCTGGCATCCCATTAGAAAATCCATTTCTACTTTTCAACATTTCTCAATTACTGGGCAGAATTGGGCAACAAATGTAAGGATCTTTGCATTTGATAAACTGACATTTTATTCACTAACCCAAAAAGTGCACACTCTTTGCTGGGAATAAAAAAAATAATAATAATTTTGGGAAAAAAACTGATTTTGAGGGCCCTAAGGATACCGAGGCTCAAATACGATGGTCACTAAAGTGAAAGCAGTCTGAGAAAAAAGGTCCTCTGTCTTGAGTGTGTTAGGACAGACAGACAGAAGAGAGACCTTGTGCCGATTGCAGCATTGATTTTGAGCTTGTTCCATCAACAAAGGTTGGTGTTAAGTGGTAAATTACACACAAAGAGGGGTTTCAAAGAGGCCGGGAAAGCATACTGTAATAATGACCCGATCCAATCAATTAAACATCATCTGCATCTTGGGAAAATGAACATGGATTTTCATAGGTAACTTCAATTCCCCGCCTTTAGAGCAAGCAGGCGGACTGTAAGCATCCGTGTTTGACCCTCGCAAGCAGACAGCCTACAGAGAACAGAAGGCCAAGCTTCACCGGGGCGATCAAACTTTAATGACACGCACGCAGCTATGATTTAACTTCACTCTAGATTAATGGATTCTGGAATCCTTGGGTTAGACACAAGAGCTACGTATGACTTTCAGTCGCAGAAAACCTGGGGTAATAAATGCCCTCTACCTGTATGTGTTTGTTCACCTAAGACTGTCTCTGGTTGGCTGGTTGTGAACCGGCGATGCCATCAGCCCTCTCAACTCATGACGGCCCCATCTCCATCTTCACCGCTCTGTTTTCCCTCATCTTCTTCATTCCGCTCGACTACCCTGAATGCTTAATCAAGGCTCCTGCCTTCCGGGAGCATGTTAACACGTTGGCAGCACCATTGGTCAGGACAGCGGTGCTCCTTTGAGCCCATTGGCTGAAGGGGACATGGCACGGACGGCAAAAGAAGACGGGGTTGGTGGTTTCTCTCGTAACCCCTGATGATGTCTGCCATCCATAGTAACATACCAGACAACACACACACACACACACACAGCGCCCCGGCCCCTGAGGGCGTAGCGATGGTCCTCAAAAGAAACACACACAGACGCATGACACGGCCTCGAACATCAAGCACAACAAAGGATTCTCAATGGATCCCACATGGAAATGGTGAAAGATCAACAATGAAAGATTTCCACAAATTATGCTGATATTGGCATTATTTACGTCTTTGCTGATTTCCTAGTTCAGCGGCTGCACCAAAGAACTTAGCCGGCAGTGTGTAAGGTCGAGAATCAACAACGGAATGATTTTTAATCATCATTCTAAACAACTATTATTTTTCTTCCCACGACTCAAACATCTTCTTACATAGACCGGCTGTGGGAGCCTGTACACCCGAATGTGACCTAGGCTTTACAGCTGCGCATAATATACGCTCAGTGACACAACTGCCCCAGTCCGGGGTATACTCCGCCCCTCGCCCAAAGACAGCTGGTATAGGTAGGCTCCAGCATACCCCTGAGACCCTAGTGAGGGCAGGTGGTAAAGAAAATGGATGGCTGGATGGTCGTGACTGCCCAAATTTAGACCCTTTGCACAAATGAGTCTCTAGGCTTGCGTCTAAAGACCAATACAAACAACAGAAGGCGTTTCCTGTGCTAATTAACACGTGCGATGGGGCAGGACGTGAAAGGTGACTAATGTTATGTGTTTCCAGATTCCCTGCACTTGGTCATTATTATTTGTGCAGCAGGAATTGTGTGCATATTGTGTGCCTCAAGAAAAAAAAAAGTTTTCCAAGATTCAATTTACCATCGCTATCTTTATCATGGACTTTTCTACCTACATTTGTCTGGAAGAGTAGTAAGAACATAACCAGCCGAGCCAACAGAAGCATCTATTATTCATAGGGTTGTCGCAGAATGAACCCCGACAACCTCGGTTCAGAGGAGTATCATCTTGGCAGGGGGTCTGGTTGAGGGAGCAGCCAAATGAGTGTTGTGACTGCTCCACATCTCCCCCCTCGCCCTTTTCCATTGGACTCTCTCACATGGGTGAACCACAACATATTTTAATCTGAGTTAAGTCTACCTCTACACAAAGGCCTTTGCACACGTATTTGGCAAACAAATTTACATGCTTTGTACCTTCTACTGTTATTTTGCTATTTTGCACGCTTGTATTTGTTGATTTTTAGCATGGACTGAGTCTTTGAGAAGCACTCCATCAATAAAATGCATTATTATTACAGTGTTATTATCATTGAATGGGTTGAGGCTAAGTTTTCATTTTTTTAGGTTTTAACTGAAAACACGAGTATTAATCCTAAAATTGTTTGTTTGTTTGGTAAATATTGCGCAAAAAACAGGTATTGCTGATATCGTGATCATTTGTGAAGGGTGTTTGCTACGTGTGCTCAGCATTAGTGGCGCAAGCTCAGGTAGAATAAATCATTTTTCTGTTATTTTTAGCCACTATGGGATTGGACTCCCAAACCCGGATGCAACAGTCCATCTATTTAGTATTTGATCCAAAGCTGCGAAGCAGTCTAAGTAGGGAAGTCCAGTCTGCTCCAGGCCATCCTTGCAGCTGGGCATGCCTGGAACACCTCACCAGGGAGGAGTCCAGGCGGCATCTGGATAACATGCCCAAGCCACCTCAACCGGCAGCGGCTCTGCATCTCCTGGATCAGCCAAACCAGTGAAGATGGGTCATGGATAGGTTGTCTAATGTCCTCCAGGACACTGACCCAAAACATACAGCCAAAGTAACAAAGTGGAGCGTCCTGGGCAGTCTCCGGACGGAATCCCACAGAATATCTAATGATGATGAAACTTTCCAAGCCATAGCCTTGAAACATTCAGGACAGTATCTGTAAAGCCAAGTGAAGCAAATCTGGTCCTACGATTTGTGCAACCCTGGTAACAAGAAACTACAAAAAACATCTGACCACTATGCTTGCCAACAATACTGTCTCCACCAAGTACTAAGTCACGTTTGCTTGGGAATCCTCTTCAAGAATCCAGCACAAATGAATGGGTTGTCTTGACTTTTTTTTGTTGATATTCTGTCTTTTTCCAGTTAAAAAGGAACCTACGGAAAAAATTCAGGACTGTTTCGTTCTTAGTCAGGGGCTAAACCTATAAAATCAGTAGCATTTCCGTCACTGTATTTGTGTTTCAATGAACTACACCTAAAAAATATACATACTGTACATAACGACAAACCTTAAACAACTCCTTGGGGATCAATAACCCAATCGGCAAATCGAACACTGGCAGCTAATTACAGTGTCGGCTTCCTGTAATATGTTGCAGGGAGAAACAAGTCCTCCAGTTATTACTCTTTGGGGTGAAGTTAACCGTGAGGCTCACCTGGGGCTAAGTGCAAATTGGAAGCGCTTATCTACTGCAGCCAGGGTGTGCTTACCATCCCCACGTTATGTCTCGATCACGGCTCTAAATAACGAATCCAGGTTATGGAAAAACATCTGTTTAAAAGCAAAACTGGAAGTTGCACTGCAGGATCTCTTGATGGAGCATTTCCCGGGTCACACCATACAAAGCGTTCCCTGACTGGTGGGAAAAAAACAATCGGGAAGTGGATTATGTAAGCAAGAGCTTCTTACCACGTCCAATGGGAGGGAGAAAGATGCTTCCGGACAAAGCAAAAAAAGAGACGGCGCAGATGATGGTGTTACATAACAACTCTGCTTTGGGCTGACAAAAAGACTTTCTGCCTCGCCTTTGAATATCTGTTTCTATGGCCACCATGCAGGCGTTGGCGTCATCTGCTGATCAGGATAATGGAGACACGTAGACAGTGAGAAGAAGGTGCTGCAAAGAGTAACATGGATTGAATGATTTTAGACATATGTTAGAGCACTTGAGAGATTAAATATTCAATATTTTACATTCAATGTTTAATCTCTCAAGTGCTCTAATAAATGTCTAAAATCTTTGAATCCACGGTAGTCTTTGCAGCACCTTCTCCTCACTGTCTAAGTGTCTCCACTTAAATGTAAATTCGTGTCTAAATGCCTAATAATTGTAAATGGTGTTAACTGTAACCCTACTTTTGGCCCAACCAGTGTATGTCAGTGATAACAAACATGATGATATCATTTGTACATATCAATACAATACAATAATCCCTTAATTGGTTCTGGAAGTGAATTTCTGCAAATTAGGATTCAACGGCATATAATTGAAGTTAGAGCATAGAAAACCTGATTTTAACATTCTAAATACGCATTATTAGAGCCCTCTAGACATGAAATAACACCCCAATGGTCACCTTTACAGTCTTATTACACGACACGTGCATGCTGCTGTACATGCGCACCCTAGGGAAGCAGAGTGAGTGGAAGTGACGTCAGGTTTTCATAAATATGCATATGTTTCGACTAATGATAGGCCGTACTTAAACACAATTTATTCATCAATATATATTTTGTCAAAAAGGTAGCTTAGAAAAGCATTTTCAAAGTTTCTGAAGTCGATATTATCTGTGGAGCAGATATCGTGTGCGTATTTTGCTAACAGCCCAGGAATAATGTGACAATTTCAATATCAACTTTCAATTACAAACATATCTGTGCTATTTTGTAACCTAAAGCATTAAGTAAGTAGCATTAGTACCACCGTTAACATGTCATGTTTGAAACGGATCATATACATTTGAAGGGCACCGTTTGGATTGTGTGGCAAAGTCACCAATGACATGTTTGGTTCCGCTGTCAGATGCCATCGATCTGCACTCATCCGCGTTGGCATTGATGATAAAGCCACTGGCTGTTCAAACAAACTGAGAAAGAAATTGAGTGGCGGACGTGGGCGCTTCGGCCCAAATTGATTTCGCAGGGGGAGATAAATATGACTCGCCTAGTTGTATTTACTTTGCTGGGATGCTATCCAGAATCCCCCCACCCCCAAACCCAGTTTGCAGGCCACATGACAGCCAAATAACTGCAAACATTAAACACTTGCAGACAGAACTAGGACTGGGTCAAAGTCAGCCAGGAGCAGCACTGAGCTTGGCGGCATCCATTACAGACAGGAATAAAGGTTTGACAGCCTATTTGGTGTGGTTGTTGTCGACGGGTCGACCCCAGAACATACCGGACAGAATATTTAGTTATACTCCTCCGCCTTGGAGACTTGGTGTCTGTAAGTCATGTGCAACTATAATTACATGTGTTGGTTGAGAAATGTGGTATTTTAGACAACAGTGTTGTTTAACTAGGCCACTAATTATGTTTGCTTGGAGATTGTAGCTTCCGCGTCAGCCACTGCCTAACTAAAAACCCGCGTTCATTCATTTATGAATACTAAATGGAACTTTTGGTGATAAAATACGGATCTTTGATACGGTTCTTATTGTATGCATATACCGTATTTTTGGACTACAAAGCGCACCGATATATAAACCGCACCCACTATTTCTTTCTTCTTAGAAAAATTGTTTTTTTTTTTTTTTTTACATATATTAGCCGCACCGGACAATATGTTGCAGATATATACCGGTATGTCGTAAAATTAGATATGGCATTTACACTGAAGGGATAATCAGAAAGGAAAATAAGACACAGATTTTGTGTGTGTTTGTTTATACGTATACCTTGTTTCCAAACAGTGTCTGTAACATGGCAGTAAAACGGCTCTTACATAACAAAAAGTATTTTTTTTACAGTAACATTTTATTTCGTAAATTTACAAGATTTAAAGTCGTAATTTTACGAGAAACAAAGTCGTAATTTAATCTCTGACAAGGGTCAAGAGTCATACAAGCCCCCTGTGTTTACAGCTGTCTTGGACAATGCCTGTTAAATGAAGCATTAATCAAGATTTGGAGAATTGGGTAGTTAACTGGAGACAATGTTTTATTCTTACGAGAAAAGATCGTCATATTACAAAAGTAAAAATACAAATTTTCCGGGACTAGAAGTTGTAACTTTGTTTTAGAGGCATTGCCTGAGACCGTTATGAACCGGTGAGCCTTGGAAGGGCGAGGTATTAGAGCGTGACGGTGAGACGATGCTAGCTCATACTAGCCAGGGTGGGGCCAACTACTCTGTTTTGCATCCCCGTCATAAATAAAAGCTCTTCTTGTTTTTTCTCGTACATTTACAATTTAATCTTGTAATATTACCATTTTTAATCTCAGAATCTTACTTTTTTTTTTTTTAAGTGGCCCAAATACGCTGCACAAAAAACCCCAAAATATTTTAGCTGCATCAGGGTTCAAAATGTAGGGAAAAAAAGTATCGGCTTATATATAATAATAGACTTTCTTCAGCTAGTGTAGGTTTAGTTTGTCTCTTGTTGGTGTAAACATTTACCCCTCTCTTTTGTGAATGTAGTGTATACTGTATGTAATATATATATATGTAATATATACTACTAAAGGTGCGACTTTAGAGTCCAAAGCTCATAAAGGGACGGTTTTGGTTTGGAACGATATACAGGACTAGTTTATTAGGCGCAATGTTTGGCCGTACAATAACCGAAGCACTCGTTTTTGTTGAAACCCACAAAAAACTGAGGTAGGCACATTTTACAGCATTTTGAGTTAGTCAGTGTCTGCAAAAAGCACTTTGAGTCGACGACCAATGGTCGAGACGCCGAGCACGATAATGCGCCGCCACTGCCAATAAACAAAAACAAAAAACAAAGCACATTCAACTGCTTATTCGTGCCAAACCAAAGACGTGTCAAAAGACTTTGGAGCCTTGCAAAGAGGCTAAGAGTGACTGATGCTGTAACCACAACATGCATCCTTATCTACGGTTTGGCCATCAAACTGCATTGCATCAGCACATTAAGTCTCGGCAGAAACTGGCTGAATACCTTAAACAGGCAGCAGCCACATTGCATGAAGGGGTACAAATCAACACCACATTAATGGATAAAAGGCTCAGCCCAAATCACGCTCGTGCAAGGCACAAGTGATGGGGCACTGCCGATGTGTTGTTTGACACGACTGCCGTAAATCCCGGCATTTCTCAACGACTGGGATTAGAGGAGGTCAATTTGTGTGTCGCAACCTGAGCATGTGCGGGAAGCCGAAATGTGCATATTTTCTTACATAACTAACTCTGCTTTTTATTTTGCTGGCGCATCCCTCGCCATCAAGGTCCGGCAGAGAAGAGTAACAGGATGTCATGTTATTTCAGGAGGTCTTTCAGTCATTTTGGTGTACATCGTTAATTGCAGCTAATTACGCTGTGAATTTTCACAGAGTAGGATTTAACATTAATAAACAGAATATTTTCATAGTTAAGGCATAGAAAACCTGTTTCTAAATATGGGTTTTAACATTATCAGAGCCCTGTAGACATGAAATAACACCCCTATAGTGACTTTTACTCCTATTATTTTTTGTTTGGATCACATTGTGCAGGCGACGGGATCGCTACAGGGACATCAAAGACGGCGGCCGCTAGCATAGCAAGCTAACAACCTAACTAGTTGGCCTTTCCAATTTACTTATTCTGAACTTTAAAAACGTGTTTCAAAAAGAGCGGGGAAGAAGGACAAAAACTTCCACACAGAATGAGAAAACAAGCTTTTTGTCTTAATTCAATATATTGGGATTTTTTTAATTTATATCACACATTTATTTCATATTTAATTCCTGTGATAGTCAAAAATGTATAAATGCGTCTTCCGGTATAGCATGAATAGTCAACAGAACTGATTTTTTTTTAATTATTATGTATGGTGCTTTTTAAATATTAAATATGATTTTAAAAAATGGTACTAAAATGACAATATTCCATTTTTGTTTTTTAGTCTTCTGGGTCAATAATAAAAACAGCTGCGGTTAACAAAGGGCCCTGGGGTCACACTTTGGACAACCCCGGTGCATACAAGCTGAGGTGAGGGCATCCCTCTTGGCACTCTCACGTGCCTCATTACATTGTATTACTTGATGCACATCGTGTCAAACGGATGGCGCTTACGATGCAATTACAGCCGCATGTCAGGAAACCTACAACATAGCGGCATCTTTGAGACGTTGCGTTGCAGGAAGTGCACGCCACTTACAACCACACCGGAGTCATATTCCACAGGGTGATTCATGGTCAGCATAGCCTACTTAGCAGTTGCCTTGAGAAGCTAAGAGCCAGAAGGGTTATTTTTATAATTCTGGGCAGTGGAGGAGTCAAGAGTGTGATGAAGGAGGATGAAATGACAGGTGAACAAAAGCGGCGTGCCCCGTTTCCCTCAGGAGAGATCATAGTCAAGCCTGGGAAGAGGCTGTTGTGATGTTAATAACGGGTCGCCTATTGTACACATCCGGAATTTAAAGAGCGAATTAGCACATTAGATTGCCTTTGGTTGATTTCCTGATTGCAGCAAAAGCAAAACAGCAATGAGCAAAAAAATATCATTACTAGTGATGAAAAATCATTAGCGGTACCTTGACCTGCTCTATTACTGAAAGCTTCTAATGAGCGCACGTGGGGCAGCGTAGTTAGTGATTTTTGGTAAAAACGCACAAAATGACAAACTTTTCCTCAGTCTAGTATATTATAATAGTATGTACAGTCATTTCAATAGCATTGTCATAAGAGGGAAAAATAGGTAGCGCATGCTCGACATTAGCATATTTTAGCATAAAGCCTGCAAGCAGAGAGAGGCGACGGCAGCTAGGAAATAGCATGCAATCTGCACAACCCCCATCTTATCAGAACGTTGCGTCTCTAGGGGTGGGCACATAATCCATTAATTGAGCGCTAAGAATTGTGTGCAAATGATTGTTTTTGAGTAAAAGACAAAACAAAGTGCACTACTTGGCTGCAGCCAGCGGGGGCGCTGTTGAATCATCGTCAACTAGTTTGCAGAAGGAGGAGGAGCCACACAGACCTCCGCTATGGCAACTCCTCAAGGCGGCATTAATTACCTCAATACGACATTGGCATCAAAGTCTTCAGAGAGAAATTCCCCCATGCAATTATATGTTTACAGCACCAACAAGGAGACAAATTCATTCTACTGATGCTGAAATACAGCAATATTTTCCAAGTGTGTTGCATGATTTTTATGTGAACATTTTCCATATTCAAACAGTAAATATCCCAAAAAATAAATTAAATGTTTGGCTGCAAAGATATGACATTGTTTTTTGTTTTTTTTTCATGTTAGGGGTGTCATGAGACGAGACGGGATTTTAACATTCATTTTAAGAAACGAACAACAAAAAAAATATCACTGGACAGACTAACTTTGTTATTTAACCGCATTACAAAACAGTGCAAGTGCATTTTGAACTGTTTTTTGTCCCACAAATTGATACTGTTGTCAGCATTTTTTCAGACCAAATACATCCTTGTCATTATAATACATAAGCATACAAGCATCTTTTTTCCTCCTTGCTGCTCCCTTGCATTGCGCCTCACAAAGCTCTACTCTTTTGCTGTGTGTGTATGCTAGCGGTCCCGCCTCCCCCAACAGAGACTGTATGCCAAGAGGTGTACATAGTGAAACCTCTTCCTACCTACTTGGGACAAGAGACGGAGAAAACACAGGTACGCACATGGAAACATACCAAATAATCGAGCTCATTTTAATTTATCCTGTGATTAATTTATTCATTTGCTACTGTGGCACTTCAGTACACATCTCACCGGAGTAGAAATGCATCACACAGCCATATTTTAACACGAATTGTGGTTTTGACAGTTAAATTTGAGCAAAAAGGGACTGAAGAAATTATTTTTTTTACCCTGATTTAAAGATACAAAAAATATTTCAGCCTGATGTCATTTTTCCACATTTTAAAACCTTAGCGAAATGCTAGGATGTCAATTTGACACACGTGTGAGCTACCAGCATCTGATGTTCGCTTCTTGGTTGAGAAACCCACATGGCTAAATTGCCAAAATCGCCCCCTAGTGATTCGGAGGCACACAGCATTTGGCCAACCACAGATAATCACAACATTTCTTCAATATTACACAGTAAACGTGTAATGTACAATAGTACGCGTGCAAGAAAAGTAAGGGAGTAATACAGTAGTTCCCTTACTGACCAAGCGTACTGAAGAAATCACAGCACAGCGGGGGGGTCAACTACAGTAATGCACGCTAATTGCAAGTGCGGAGAAAAGTGCTCCACTCCCGCTGTGTGGAGCGGATGTCTCCGTGTTCTCAGACAGGCGAGCCGTGCGGCAGATGAAGAAGGTGCAACAGAGCAAGAGGAGAAACGGCGCAAACAAATGGATACCTACTGCTATAAAGGGTGTCAATCCAGGAGAGCCGAGGCAGGTCGTGAGCGCTGAGGGGCTCCATCCTCCTATTCTCTCCCTCCTCAGTGCCCACCCAACCGTCCCTCTAAGCCCGGTCAGTCGCTCCGCTCTTCTGTTGCTGCTGCTTCTTCCCAAACAGTCAAGAGAATCCCCCTGAGGTCCAACAGGCAGGCGAGCGAGCCAAAGGTGTGTGTGCGTGCGTGTGTGTGTGTGTGTGTGTGTGTGTGTAGGCCAGAGAGCGTGAGTGATAAAACAACAGGCTGGAGAAGACCACAGCCGAGCGTTGCTAGGGGAAGGGAGAAGCTCTCTCTCGCTCTCTCTCTCCGTCTATGACTTGCTCGCTCTCATCCACCCCTCCTCTCTCGCTTTCTATTGCTTAAAAAAATCTTTAATAGTCTGTACTTGTCACTCTGGTCACTAGACAGAAACACTTACTAGCATGCCTTGCAGCACATTTTTGCTTGACGTGCGTGTTTAGAGTTAACAAAGTTGTTGTTTACTATCCTCCATTTGTGGATATTATGGAACATATCTCGCTTTACGTCAGGGGTGTTCCAAGTGAACACAATTTGAAGTGAAAATACAATTTAACAAAAAACTAAGAAAAGGAGTTGAAAATGAGCAGTCATTTTACAAAAATTAAGGTCAAAATATTGGGAGAAAAAAGTTGTAATTCAACCAAAAGACGTTTTATAGGTCATATTAGGAGAATAAAGTCAAAATATTACAGGAACAAAGTTGTAATTATGAGAAAAGTTTAAAAAACATCGGGGAAAAAACCCCAAAAAACAGCAGAAATTGAAAAAATTGCTGTAATTTTACAAGTAGAGAGTCAAAATATTAGGAGAATAATTTTAGGAGATCAAACTTTCAATATTACGAGTAAAAAAAAAGTCATATTGGTAACAGTCATTTTATTTTTTAAATGTCGCAATATTAAGAAACAAACAAAACAATCTAATTTTTGGAATAATAGGTTGGGGGAAAAATAATAATTATAAAATAACAATAAAATAATAATTATTATTATTATTGTGGGAATAAAGTCATAATATTACACTTATAAGTTTTTTTTTAATAATGTTCTGTGTATTTTGTGTATTAATACAAACGTTCATTTTAATTGCACAAAACTCCACTAAACGAGACGGAAAAAATGAGACTAATTTGGTTAATTCAGCGCATGCGGGGGGCTGCGTTTGGTGGAAACGCGGGATACCTCCAAACGAAAGCAGATCCAACAATGATTTCAACTAAACCCACCAGCACAAACGAGGACGGTCAAAATGAGACTATTTTGGTTTCATTCTGCGCTTGTTGGCGGGCCGATTATGTAATAGCTCAAAACTTTAATTGTTAATATCTCAAAAACGAAAGCAGAGCCAACGTTCATTTCAATTGCACAAAACAGCACAAACGCAGCATGAACAAATGGGATTATTTTGGTTTCATTGGGAGAAAATGGGGGGCTGCATGAACTTTGGTTGACCTATAAAAGAAACTGTAATAACTCAAAAACTAAAGCAGCACAAGGTAGGTGGTGGTTTATTGCCAGGACCGCCAGCAAATGGCAAAAAAAAAAACACGGCCATAAAAATATATACTTTTGACACCCCTCTGAAATCTCCTGCTAGCTTGACGTTCACGTTCTATCATTTCTGATTGGCATTTTCAATAAAAATAGCCTTCCCTTCTCTCTTTACTTGCCATTGTTGACTCACAATAAAACCTATACACGCCTCACACACTAATTAAATGCATTTATAGGAACTCACCACTAATGAATGATGATGTAAGAACAGATAGAATGGGAGTGACAGCGTAGCCTTTAGCCTGGTCCTCAGGCTAATGGCGGAGGCTAGCAGGCTACACCATCCACACCGGAATAACACTATAAGCTTGTACTCCCGGGGTCGGCACACAATAATAGCGTCTTGTATTCTGTACGTTTTGGCTGCATTATCACATCTTTCTAAAATGGTGAACAAAAGGTGCTTTTTTACTGCAAAAACTGACTATTTGACACAATAAGCACAAATAAAAGCGATTCAATATTGCAATACAAATGAATGCAATGAGATATTTAAGCCTAATTGGGCCCCTGATGATGTCGACCATTGCTAAAGAATGACCCACACTGCATGCTAATGTGTGCAGCGCATCACCACCACCAGCAACAAACACGAAAGCCTCGCTTCAAACCCCCCGCCAGGTCCCGCACAGAGCCATCCTCCCCCCTTCAGCCTTCTCTAAAAACTTCAATTAGGACACAAAGGCGGACAAGAGGGAACCCCCCTCCCTAACCAGCAGCGGGCCTGCAGCATCAACTCTTTGTCTGCTCTTATAAGCCAGCTGGAGGAAACACACGCAGCCCCGCGTGTTAATGTACCTCCGTCCGGAATCCATATTCATGTACAATAACAAAGGGAGGGGAAAATACACCTGCATGTTTTATGAAGTAAGAAAACACTCCCGGAGATTTATATGAAGGGAAAAGTCACCCAGGCGTAGACTAAATACAGCACGTGGGCACTTCATGAAAAATATATTTATCCAACGTGCACACCGCCTTTGTCTTAAATGTGGGGCAAACGTACTCAACACACGCACAAAAGTAAGTGCAATTGCTTTATTGGTCAGGTAAGATCCACACAAGCAGCAGCGGCTTATTCTGCATGAAAAGCAACACTCAACACCTTTACTGTGCGTGTGTGTGCGTGTTGGCAGATCGTCAAGTCGCATGAAAAGGCGGCTCGATAAGACTCCGGGATAAATGATTTTCATACTTTTACGCGCACGCGACAAGCACACTCAGCTGGCACCAAAAGAACAGCAAGCAGAAAGTAAAAGGCAATTGATGTCCCTGATGAAAACAAATAAATGTAATGATAAAAGACTATTTCTTACAATACAGTATTTAGACGCCATCAGCCAATACCAATACCGTAGTAAGCAAAACGTCATTGTCTCATTCGGCCACAATGTAAATATTACAATCCTTTGTTGATCTCGGCTTACTGCTTCCGGGCTGGACTGTGATAAGTAGGATTCCTTCTTCAGAAATGGAACGTTGTCATGGTTAGAGCATAGGAAAGCTGTTTGCAATCTTCTAAATGCATGTTTTTTAACATTATTAGAGCCATCTAGACATGAAGTAACATCCATACACCCACACCTTAACATTCGCATTACCCAAAGTAAAGTAGTAGATGTATAATAGAAAATAAGACACTTAATAGTTTACCTGGTAGGGGGAGCAGAAATGATGGCGGACAGGACGTGACGTCAGGTTTAAGAGTTGAGTTTTAGCTTGCTTTGGCAGTGACCCTTTTTATTATTAGGATTATTATCATCATCATGCCATTATTATTGTGCCTGCTGGTGGTCTTAACAAGCAATTGGTACTGTACTATACATTGTACTATTGTATTGTACTATTACTGTATTTGTATTTTAGTTCATTTTGCCATTTTTATGCTTGAAAATGCTTCATTTGGGGGTAAAATACAAATAATACAAATACCAAATCAGTCAGAATTCTTTAGTGGTGGGACACCACAAATAAAGGAATGCATTGGAAAAACAGTATTGTTACATTTAAATATCTTAGTAGTCTTTATATTCTTAATAAGTATCATTACCATGAGTGGGAGAATCAGTCCAAATATCAATAATAATCAGTACTAGATCAATAATAGCATGATGAAATTGATATTTTTCTGTCCTTTTCTGCTTTTTTTCTGTTTTTTTGTTTTTGTTTAAATCGTTACACTGTAGGTATTGTCACAGTTGTCCCTCAAATGTATCATAGATCATAGTTAAGGACTTTACGCAAAGTAAGGTTGAATATTATTAAATGGAATATTTTTGTAGTTAGAGCACCGATCACCTGTTTACGACTTTCTAAATACAAGCTTTAACATTGTTAGTCGTGAAATAACACCCCATTAGTCACAATTGCACTCCTATTACTCTTTGTTTACATCACATTGCGCAGGCTACAGGATCACAATAGGAAATGACTGAGCTAACTAGTTAGCCTCTCCATTTTAGTTATTCTAAACATAAAGGGTTTGAAACGGAGTGGGGAAGAAGGACAGAGAAGCCAAAAACCACTTCCACATGGAATGAGAGGAAAACTTTTTTCCACTCAAACTCAGCCATGTCAGTCTCTGTAGTCATGTCTCATAACATTACTAATGACCAGAATACTACATATAATTTTTGACTAATAATAGGCCATAGTCAAACACAAAACTGCAATCGTTTATGAATTTTTTTTTTTAATTGCAGTATTTAGAGGGAGCGATATTCATATATATAGCATAGCACGGACGACTGTAATCTAACAAAAACGTAGTCATTTTAAAACAAAACAACAAATAAAGTTGTAATTTTTTTATCGTTGGGCAGCAGAGAATGTTATAATGTTATGAAAATAGTAATAATAGAAAAGTCAAAATATTATGGGTAAAGTCATAATTATGAACAAATTACAAGAATAAAGTAAATAAATAATACATTTATATATTTATTCTCAATCCCACTGACATGCCTTCCGTAGAGGAAGCAGAGTCTGAGGATACGTACGTGGACAGTTCTATCACCGTGGTTGAGGTAATTAGGGTAGTTAAATCACTCACCGATGGCAAGGCTCCGAGGGGTGGACTAGTTCCGCTCCGAAATCCTCAATGTTCTGAATGTTGGAGGACTGTATTGGATGACACGCCTCTTCAACATTGCATGGAAGTCGGGAACAGTACCTCTGGACTGGCAGACCGGGGTGGTGGTCCCCATTTTTAAAAAGGGTGACCGGAGGGTGTGTTCCAACTATAGGGGGATCACACTCCTCAGCCTCCCTGGGAAAGTCTACTCCAGGGTGCTGGAGAGAAGGGCACGACCGTTAGTCGAACCTCGGTTACAGAAGCTGCAATGTGGTTTTCGTCCGGGTCGCGGAACACTGGACCAGCTTTACACCCTTGCAACGGTACTGGAGGGTATGTGGGAGGTTGCCCAACCGGTCTACATGTGCTTTGTGGACCTGGAAAAGGCATTCGACCGTGTCCCTCGTGGTGTCCTGTGGGGGGTGCTCCGGGAGTACGGGATTGATGGTCCGCTTCTACGTGCCATTCGGTCCTTGTACAATCGAAGCAGGAGCCTGGTTCGCATTGCCAGCAGTAAGTCGAGCTTGTTTCCGGTGAACGTTGGCCTCCGCCAAGGCTGCCCTTTGTCACCGATTCTGTTCATAATCTTCATGGACAGAATTTCTAGGCGCAGTCAAGGTGTTGAGGGAGTCCAGCTTGGTGACCTTAGGATCTCGTCTCTGCTATTTGCAGACGATGTGGTCCTTATGGCCTCATCAGGCTGTGACCTTCAGCGTTTACTGGAGCGGTTTGCAGCTGAGTGTGAAGCTTCTGGGATGAGACTCAGCACCTCCAAATCCGAGGCCATGGTTCTCAGTCGGAAACGGGTGGACTGTACCCTCCGGGTTGGGAGTGAGGTCTTGCCTCAGGTGGAGGAGTTCAAGTATCTCGGGTTCTTGTTCACGAGTGAGGGAAGGTTGGAGCGTGAGATCGACAGACGGATCGGTGCAGCATCTGCAGTAATGCGGTCGCTGTACCGGACCGTCGTGGTGAAGAGAGAGCTGAGCCGGAAGGCAAAGCTCTCTGTTTACCGATCGATCTACGTTCCCACCCTCACCTATGGTCATGAGTTATGGGTCATGACCGAAAGAATGAGATCGCGGATACAAGCGGCGGAAATGAGTTTCCTTCGTAGGGTGGCTGGACTCACCCTAAGAGATAGGGTGAGGAGCTCGGCCATCCGGGAGGAGCTCAGAGTAGAGCCGCTGCTCCTTCACATCGAGAGGAGCCAGTTGAGGTGGCTCGGGCATCTAGTCCGGATGCCTCCCGGGCGCCTCCCCGGTGAGGTGTTTCGGGCATGCCCAGCAGGGAGAAGGTCCCGTGGAAGACCTAGGACACGCTGGAGGGACTATGTCTCACAGCTGGCCTGGGAACGGCTTGGTGTCCTCCCGGTGGAGCTGGAAGAGGGCGCCGGAAACCGGGAAGTCTGCACTTCCCTACTGAAACTGCTGCCCCCGCAACCTGGACCCGGATAAGCGGAAGAATTGGAATGGAATAATACATTTAAATAAATAACACAAATTTTAAATACATTTCGAAAGCAAGGGCAGAAATTGAAAGCTGCTGTAATTTTAAAAGAATTCAAAATTTTATGAAAACAAACGTATAATATATAGCAATGGAGGACTGTATTTTCATTAAAAATAAATATATAACTATTAAATATATTGTTTACAAACTCCTTGAATAAATCCTTGATCATAGAAGGGCTTAGGGAGCAAAATTCCAAAGGATTTGAATGAGAGCCAATAGTAGTTTTTACTTGTGTTGATTTATTTTGATCTATTGACCATATGCAATGTGCTATATACTGTACACTACACTGTATTTACTTGGTATCGGATCGATATCAGCATTTGTCCATGCCTAACCATAACCAAAAACAGTGCTGAGGAAGGAATGGGTCTTGAATACTGGACGACAACAACCATAACTCAATTTTATCAATAAAAAGGCACGCTTTTTTAACATGGCATTGCAATAGATAACAATTTTCTGTCATGTAGGCTAGAAACACGCGTGTGCGTGTGTGTGTGTGTATATAATTTGGCTGGTGAGTGGCATTGTGGCCTATCAGTGCAATCCACCATCCTCCCACCTACATACTCCCTAATCTAGTCAGATACCCCGCACCCCACAGCACATGTACCGCCGCTGAGGCTTCCCCAATATTTTCAGTCCTTCCCCTGACGGGGTGGGGGGCGGGTGGGGGTGTTGGTCTTTTAACACTAATTTTCTAGTCACCAACCTACACTAACCCCCCCCCATCCCTCCATCTCGGCTCCTCAGCGTGCCACATGAATACTGACCAGAAAATGAGAATAAAGGCTACTGCTAATGTAAACTTTAGAAAGCTTTCCCACCATTACTGCTCCACTTCCACATGGAATGAGAGGAGACCGATGTTTATATGTACCAAAATGTTATGGTTATTAAAAATAAAGTCAAAATGTTTTCCACCGAGGACCACACGCTGAAAAGATCAATAAAAAAAAATGAGCCATGGGCTGCAAATGGCCCCCAAGCCACACTTTTGAAGACCCTTGATATATTGTGGTATAGTATATGGCATAGCTACACTTTGGATTCAAACAGGCAGTCCAAAATGCAGCACATTAATATTTATTAAGAACAAAAAAATGTTTAAATGTGCAGCAATTTTACAAGAATAAAGTAAAAATATTGAGCGAAAAAAACTAGAAAGTTGTAATCTTAGCAGAATAAAATTGTAATATTATGAAAAAATAATGCAGTCTTAAATCAAATATTAAAGAACAAATATTTTAAGTCATAACAATATGAATAAATAAATAACTAATGTTCTATTTTGGGGGGAAATTGCGTTGTGGAAAAAGTTATGTTATGAGAATAAATATAATAATAAATATTAATAATAAATATTATGGCCATTAAAAAAATTTACTGAAAAAAAGTTGAAATAGCTGAAAAATATATTTTTTTAAAAAACAGTTGTAATTTTACAAGAATAAAGTCAAAATATTAAGTTTGAGGAAAAAAGTCACAATTCTACAAAGATCATGTCCCTTTGGTAGCATAGTGTTGAAATATTAAACAATAATTCTGTTAGTTTTTAAAAAGAAACACAACAAAAGAAAAAGAATTAGGTTGGGGGGAAAAGTTATTTTAAAGGAATATAGTTAGTATGAATAAAGGAATAACAAACATATATACACATATACATACATACACATGTATATTAACATACACATATTATTTATACATACATACATACATACACACACACACACACACATATATGTTTATAGGTATATATAAAGAAATTCTTAGCATATCTGCTAGGGGTGTCACAGGACACTCATTCACGAGATGAGAGGATACACGAGATTGGGTCTCTGAGATTTTAACTTTACTATTAAGAAAAGTACAATAAAGGACTGACAACCTAATATTGCAATCTACTACTTTATTTGTGTATTGCTCCTCACAAGGCTACTCTCTTCTGCACTCTGCGTGTATGCTAGCGACCCCGCCTCCACCCGCGGACACAACGGGACTGACTACGACTGACAAAAGGCCTCACTCCGTTCATGCCGGTGTTCTTTGGAGCCAAGGTGCTGAAACAATGCACTAATAGCTACTGTACGTGTTCTGGGTTACAAAATATTATAGTGGCCTGGATGTATTTTTTTCCAATTTGAAAAACCGAGCCACGGGCCGCACTTGACAGGTACTGGTGGCAACGACATGCACGGAGGGCTTTGTTAGCACGTGTAAGCCCTCTAAAGAGGTGCCGGTGCTTCTACTACAGTAGATGGGTCTTTTCTCCCACATCCCTTTGTTTGAGTAGTGCAAGGGGAGGGCCCGGGCAGCAGGGACCAGCCATGACGATACATTATTCAGAACCTCTGAGTGCACCAGTGATGAAAGTCTGCTTGTTCAATGGGGCTTCCTGCAATCATCTTTTTTTATATTGTGTGGTCCCTGCGCCTTTTTTTTTTGTAAGCAGAATCCAGTAAAAACACCCACATTGATGACTTTAAAGTCTGCACAAACAAGCCATTTGTCTGTTTCACCGCCACATCAGGTTATATCAGTGTGAGATTACACTACAGAGAGACGTTCAAAACTCTTCTTTCATGGGTTTTGATTCAAGGATTGTGTGTAGGAAGAGTTTGTGTAGGCGTGCACAAGCGGGATGACTCATTCACCCCATTCTGGCAGAGTTAGTTTGATCTTTCAGGGTCAACATGGCAATTAACTGAGTCGTGCAGCAGGACACGCATTAACCCTCACACACGCGTGATCAAACTTACACATCATGCGTTAAAGGTTGTTATTGTTTAACACCATAACATCCCCCCCCCCCACCCCCCCTAAAATATATGTAACATATCTTGCTTTACAACAGCGATGTTCGATGTGCGGGCTGAGTGATGTATTTGCCCGCGGCCCAATCTGAAAATATAATTTAACAAAAAACTTTAAGGAAACAGCCAAAATTAAAAAATCAGCAGCAATTAAGAAATAAAAAAAAATCAAAATATTAGTTGTAATCTAACCAAAAAAAAAAGAAAGTTAGGTTGTGAAAAAGGTTATAATGTTAGGAGAATTAAGTCAAAATATTACAGGTGTAAAGTCATAATTATGAAAAAAGATGGAAAAAAACCCAGCAGAAATTGAAAAAAACCACTGTAATTTTACGAGTAGAAAGTCACAATATTATGAGAAAAAAGTCACAATTTTATGAGAATAAACTTTAATTATGAGTAAAAACAGTTCATTTTTTATTAAAATATATTACATATATGTATAATTAAATATGAAGAAACAAACCAAACAATATATAGTTGTAATTTTTGGAATATCAGGTTGGGGAAATTTCAATTTGGGAATAAAGTCATAATATTACAGTTAAACATAATTTTTCTTTTATGGTGTATAATGTTTTGTGTACATTTTTATTTAAAGTAAAGTAAAACATGACAGATTTCACAGTCAAAATATAAACCCTCTCAGCACTTCTCAGACTTATCTTCTAAAACGTATTCACTTTTTTTAAATAGGATATGGCTCTCACAAAAATACATTGGAAAATGTGTGACGTTTATGGCTCTCCTAGCCCAAACGGTTCCCGACTCAAAACTCCCGCCTGTGCAGTCCAAATCAGCCTGCAACCTTGCCAGCGTGCACAACACAGTGTATTGCTGCACTCTAGTGCTTACTTTCCGCCAACACAAGCTCATCAAGCCTGACAGTGTGCACGCGCATGCGAATAATAGAAAGTTAGATTAGGATAACCAACTATTAATGAACGATAATATTGTCAACACCATTTTGATAATTAATGGCATAACAAAACGAGTGCACCATATCAAAAGCAAGTTTCATTTCTAAAAGTATTCAACATTGTCATTGAAATGCCAAATAAAATAAACAAAATGATAAATTAAACCAACCAAAAAGACAGAAAAACCCAGCAAACATAAAATAGACCAGCACTTCGAACACGACACGGTGCAAACACTCATCCAGCCTGAGTCGCACTAGCATGCTCTGCTAAACTAAGCTAGCATCCGTTCACGCTCGGCGGGAGAGGAGTTTCCAAACTTTTCCCCACCGTTTTGACATGTTCAGTCCGCCAGAATCGAGCCGCCCGCCGGGGAAATACTATTCACATTATCCCGGTTTAACACTAACCACTCATTAGCAAAAAGAATAGCAAGGCCAGGCAGGAATTTGCCAAAAAAGCACAGAGATGACTCTCAAAAATCCATTCATCAGTACATCACGATAACTAATTTTGCTGCACGATAATTGTTATCAAGCACACACACACACACATTTGCATTAGCATGAGCTGCTCAACCAGGCTAACCCAGCTAGCTTATACTGGTTATTGCTGTACGTGTGCTCATGTTCACGTTTGGTGTCTAATAAGCGTGTCAAAGTTTTTTCGCGGCCGTAGCCGATGTCTCCGGTTTCCGCCTCAACATGCTTGTTCAGGAGAGGGCTGGTTAGCGTTTGTGAGGACATGCGGCTTTAAATGAGTGGTCATGAGTGGAGAGCAGTCTGGGCACAGTGAGGGGGGGACTACTGCTGTTGCTACAGAGCCGAATATCCAACTGTCATTGTGAAATTAACACCGACGGAGACAAATATCCGTCATTCAACACGAAACTAACTTCACCGTGTCAATTTATCGAGGCCAGCAAAATGACCGACTTCCTTGTTTTTTATCGTTTGAATAGTCAAGATATCGAATATTGTGACAGGCCTGAATCCATTAAACTTTCACATCTGTGAATTTGTCCATCCAGCCATCCATCCATTTTCCACCGCTTAAACGGGTCCGGGTCGCGGGGGCAGCAGCTTCAGTAGGGAAGTCCAGACTTCCCGGTCCCCAGCGACCTCTTCCAGCTCCATCGGGAGGACACCAAGGCGTTCCCAGGCCAGCTGTGAGACATAGTCCCTCCAGCGTGTCCTAGGTCTTCCCGGGGGCCTTCTGCCGACTGGGCATGCCCGAAACACCTCACCAGGGAGGCGCCCGGGAGGCATCCGGACTAGATGCCCGAGCCACCTCAACTGGCTCCTCTCGATGTGAAGGAGCAGCGGCTCTACTCTGAGCTCCTCCCGGATGGCCGAGCTCCTCACCCTATCTCTTAGGGTGAGTCCAGCCACCCTACGAAGGAAACTCATTTCCGCCGCTTGTATCCGCGATCTCATTCTTTCGGTCATGACCCATAACTCATGACCATAGGTGAGGGTGGGAACGTAGATCGATCGGTAAACAGAGAGCTTTGCCTTCCGGCTCAGCTCTCTCTTCACCACGACGGTCCGGTACAGCGACCGCATTACTGCAGATGCTGCACCGATCCGTCTGTCGATCTCACGCTCCAACCTTCCCTCACTCGTGAACAAGAACCCGAGATACTTGAACTCCTCCACCTGAGGCAAGACCTCACTCCCAACCCGGAGGGTACAGTCCACCCGTTTCCGACTGAGAACCATGGCCTCGGATTTGGAGGTGCTGAGTCTCATCCCAGAAGCTTCACACTCAGCTGCAAACCGCTCCAGTAAACGCTGAAGGTCACAGCCTGATGAGGCCATAAGGACCACATCGTCTGCAAATAGCAGAGACGAGATCCTAAGGTCACCAAGCTGGACTCCCTCAACACCTTGACTGCGCCTAGAAATTCTGTCCATGAAGATTATGAACAGAATCGGTGACAAAGGGCAGCCTTGGCGGAGGCCAACGTTCACCGGAAACAAGCTCGACTTACTGCTGGCAATGCGAACCAGGCTCCTGCTTCGATTGTACAAGGACCGAATGGCACGTAGAAGCGGACCATCAATCCCGTACTCCCGGAGCACCCCCCACAGGACACCACGAGGGACACGGTCGAATGCCTTTTCCAGGTCCACAAAGCACATGTAGACTGGTTGGGCAAACTCCCACATACCCTCGAGTACCCTTGCAAGGGTGTAGAGCTGGTCCAGTGTTCCGCGACCGGGACGAAAACCACATTGCAGCTCCTCTAACCGAGGTTCGACTAACGGTCGTACCCTTCTCTCCAGCACCCTGGAGTAGACTTTCCCAGGAAGGCTGAGGAGTGTGATCCCCCTATAGTTGGAACACACCCTCCGGTCACCCTTTTTAAAAATGGGGACCACCACCCCGGTCTGCCAGTCCAGAGGTACTGTTCCTGACTTCCATGCAATGTTGTAGAGGCGTGTCAACCAACACAGTCCTCTAACATCCAGTGAATTTGTCATCTCACAATACTTCTGGTGGGCACAGTGTGGCGTGGAAACAAGAGATCAGAACATTCAGCGAGAGATTTGTAAGCATTGTCGCGTCCAGGCCATTCAGTTAAAAGCTCATCCTTCGTAGAAACATTAGTGAAACAGCACTTCTCGGTACACCAACTGCTCCGCGTGGTCGATCAAAACCACCTTGTTTTTTTTTACACAGTCAGGCGTTGTGTGCAATAATGTCACTGGCAGTACTATGACTAACTCGGTAGCAGAACACACAAAAGTAACTGCTGTGGGTGGTCACGGTAAGGACACAAGGAGAACAAAGAAAACCATCGGGGTTACATACTTTGGGCAAACCATGCTGAGTAGCTCATGTTTCACAAGGGGTTCCTACAGACACTTAATACACACATGGGGGTCCTGTCACCTGACACGCCGTTCCTTTCTGCTGCACAGACATGAACTTGATCAGATAACCGCACGGCAACATTCTTCACACCAGTATTATTGTGTTCGTGGAAAAAAACAACTGTTGTGTTTGTGAACCAAGACTTGCTTCAACTAGTTCTACCAGATTTGGTCAAGCGTTGTGTCTTTCACCAGACCATCAGGTGGCAGCATAGGAGCAAAATGCGCCCAAGTTCTAATGTACCTCTAATGTCTGGTATTAGGTTCGAACAAGACGTCAGTTTTTTTGTACGCCGTACGTGCGGACTGCTGTGTGTGTCGTGCACCCTACGCTCACAATTAGTGCGGCCAATACACGGTCAGATACAGTGGAGTGAAAAACTATTTGCCACCTTCCTGACTTTTTATTCTTTTAAATGTTTGTCACACTTAACTATTTTTTATGAGCAGAAACATTTAACTATTAGTCATAGATAACATAATTGAACACAAAATGCAGTTTTTAAATTAAGGTTTACGTTATTAAGGGAGGAAAAAAACTCCAAATCTACATGGCCCTGTGTGAACCAGGCCCCAGACCTGATTACTGCCACACCTGTTTCAATCAAGATATCCCTTAAACAGGAGCTACCTGACACAGAGAAGTAGACCAAAAGCACCTCAAAAGCTAGACATTATGCCAAGATCCAAAAAAATTCAGGAACAAATGAGAACAAAAGTAATTGAGATCTATAAGTCTGGTAAAGGTTATAATGCCATTTCTAAAGCTTTGGGACTCCACCAAACCACAGTGAGAGCCATTATCCACAAATGGCAAAAACATGGAACAGTGGCGGACCTTCCCAGGAGTGGCCGCCCGCCCAAAATTACCCCAAAAGCGCAGAGACAACTCCACCGAGAGGTCACAAAAGATCCCAGGGCAACATCTAAAGAACGGCAGGCCTCACTTACCTAATGTTAAGGTCAGTGTTCACGAGTCCACCATAAGAAAGAGACTGGGAAAAAACGGCCTGCATGGCAGAGTGCCAAGACGCAAACCACTATTAAGCAAAAAGAACATTAAGGCTCGTCTTAATTTTGCTAAAAAAACATCTCGATGACTGCCAAGACTATTGGGAAAATATCTTGTGGACTGACGAGACAAAAGTTGAACTTTTTGGAAGGTGCGTCTCCCGTTACATCTGGCGTAAAAGTAACACAGCATTTCATAAAAAGAACAGTCAAATATGGTGGTGGTAGTGTGATGGTCTGGGCTTGTTTTGCTGCTTCAGGACCTGGAAGGCTTGCTGTGATAGATGGAACCATGAATTCTACTGACTAGCAAAAAATCCTGAAGGAGAAGGTCCGGCCATCTGTTGGTCAACTCAAGGTAAAGCCATCTTGGGTGCTGCAGCAGGACAATGACCCAAAACACACCAGCAAATCCACCTCTGAATGGGTGAAGAAAAACAAAATGAAGACTTTGGAGTGGCCTAGTCAAAGTCCTGACCTGAATCCCATTGAGATGCTGTGGCATGACCTTAAGAAGGCGCTTCATGCTAGAAAAGCCTCAAATAAAGCTGAATGACAACAATTCTGCAAAGATTCCTCCAGAGCGTGTAAAAGACTTGTTGCAAGTTATGGCAAACGTTTGATTGCAGTTATAACTGCTAAGGATGCCCAAGCAGTTATTAGGTGCAGGGGCAATTACTTTTTCACACAGGGCTATGTGGGTTTGGATTTTTCTCTCTCTAAATAATAAAAACATTCATTTCAAAACTGCATTTTGTATTTACTTGTGTTATCTTTGGCTAATATTAAAATGCGTTTGATGATCAGAAACATTTTGTGTGACAAACATGCAAAAGAATAAAAAGTCAGGAAAGGGGAAAATAGTTTTTCACACCACTGTAGTTTGTACGTCTTCCATTGGTGTTGAGATTTTACTCCTTCATGGTCACCGCAACTAAGTTCTCCACGAATAAAAAATAAAACGCATGGCCAAAAATCCGTACATCCGGTTGTGACTAGAGCTGCAAGGATTAATCGATGAATTGATTATTAATCGATTATCCAAATAATCGACAACTATTTTGGTTATCGTTAATCGTTTCATTTAAAAAATGATCAATATTTTTGCCTCCTATCTTGCAAAGCAAACCACTGCAGACATCTGTGCGTAGAGTGTGTGTAAAACCACGCAAAGTGAATCCCATACTTGTACTTGTGCTTAGGAAAATGCCTACATTTCTGCACTCTCTCCATTATCTCTTAGCACGCGTACACACAAAACCTGCTGGTAGAACAGTGAAACTGCAGTAAAGTGTTTCTGACGTTTGTCAACTGATGGTTTATACTTTGCTACTTAAATTTTGGTCCCTGAGATCTTCCTCTTCGCTATGATCGATTATGAGAATAATCGTTAGTTGCAGCTCTAGTTGTGACCTAAAAGAACAAACGTGCCTCTCGTCTTTATTTTACTCCAAACTTGCATGATGTAAGTGGGCATCGTTAAACACTCCTAAAATGCTCGTAAAGTGGGAAAACACAACACGGTGTGAACACATTTATACACCCGCACTAGCATGCTCTGCTAAACTAAGCTAATCCTTCTAGCTTCCATTCACGCTCCGTGAGAGACGAATTTCCAAGTTTTCAGGTTTTGCCGGTGTTTCAGGTCGCCGTTTCGACAAGTATAGTTCAGGAGTTGGTGGACTATTGTCTGCTAGTTTGGAGATGATGCCAATTTCCGCGAGTAGGTTACATTTTTATTGGCCAATTCTGCTATCAACATGGGGCTCAACATTTGTCTATGACAGTGCTTCTCAAATGGTGGTTGTTCTGCTCCAGGTAACATTTTGCATTTTGTCTCTACTTGCTTGGTCAGCAGACATACAACTCAATAAAGACTCTCGTTGAGTGTCATTTTAGAGCAGAGCTGACAGTTAATCAATGAATCCAAGATTAGTCGATTATCCAGTTAATCCACAACTATTTTGGTATTTGATTGTTTTTTTTTGAAAATGTAAACATTTTCTTATTTCAAATGTGAATTTTTTCACATTTCCCTGATAAATCAGATTTATTAGGGCCTGAGCACCGCAACGCCACTTCCCTCACATTTTGAGGGCCTTAAAATTCATGAAAGCTTCGGAAGCACGTCAGATTAGATTTTCCAGTGGTCCCAAACACAAACAACCAAAACCAACTCAGTAGATCCCACTTTAAATTTGGAAACAAATTTCCCCATGCCTCCAATTTCAGAGAACGCCACCGTATTTGGTGGCAACATCAATAATGACCGGACACATGAAAAAGTCTCAAGAACCAATGTTCTAAAACAAACCGAAAGATGACCATTTTGGTGTCTTGCTTTAATTTTGAGCAAAACCCAGTGGTTGTATTTCAACAAACTAGTCCTGGGAAATTCAACCAAATGAGCCCAAATAATCATGGCTACTAGACAGACGGGCAACGTTATATTGGGAAGGATTATAGGCTGTTCTATAAACACACAAACTTTGATGGTCAATCAAACAACTGGCCGCTAAACTTAATTTAATTTTAAACATTAAAAACTGTGTTCTACAAGGTCAAATATTCATAACAGGTACATGTATTGAAGCTGACACCCAGTGGCAACAGGAAATGGTATGCGCATACTTGCGTTCGACGCTGCTTGCAGCTTTAATTATCTTTGTGTTTTGGGCAAAACGAGACAGTGATATTTTTACCTGACAGAAGTGAAAAACAATGGCACAGCTGACTTTGGCGTGGTCATGAGGTTGCAATTTTGTTAGGGAAGTCGCTACTGAACCAAGCAACCCAGACAGAGACATTAAAGTAGGACCTCCAGGGCAATAAATGTTGGCCGGTTTGCAACTTAACTTTCCGTTGTATCCGAAAAAAATCTGTACTAGCCAAAGAGTGACTTCCTCTAACCTCATTAATGTGTTCTGTTAATGTTTACCCCAAAAGGGTGGGGTCCTTTCCAAGGGTGACTCGGTAAACTGACAGGAAGACGCCCACAGCCCCTTCTCCTTGAGTTGAAAAGAGATTTTCAAATCAAAAGAGTATTTTGATTTTGAGGACTCCCGAAGCAGCTGACAGGTAACGGCAGGCCAAGCGGCACGCAGCTTCAGCGGGGGTCGAGGCAAAAACTCGGGTGTGGGAGGAGTTCGGTGAGGCTATGGAGCACGACTTTCGGTCGGCCTCGAAGAGGTTCTGGCAAACCGTCCGACACCTCAGAAAGGGGAAGCGGCCCCCAGTTCACACTGTTTACAGTGCGAACGGGGGCTTGCTGACCTCGACTGTGGATATAGTTGGTCGATGGAAGGAATACTTCGAGGCCCTTCTCAATCCCACTGACATACCTTCCGTAGAGGAAGCAGAGTCTGAGGATACGTACGTGGACAGTTCTATCACCGTGGCTGAGGTAATTGGGGTAGTCAAATCACTCCCCTGTGGCAAGGCCCCGGGGGTAGACGAGTTCCGCTCAGAATTTCTCAAGGCTCTGGATGTTGGAGGACTGTGTTGGTTGACACGCCTCTACAACATTGCATGGAAGTCAGGAACAGTACCTTTGGACTGGCAGAGCGGGGTGGTGGTCCCCATTTTTAAAAAGGGTGACCGGAGGGTGTGTTCCAACTATAGGGGGATCACACTCCTCAGCCTTCCTGGGAAAGTCTACTCCAGGGTGCTGGAGAGAAGGGCACGACAGTTAGTCGAACCTCGGTTACTGGAGCTGCAATGTGGTTTTTGTCCCGGTCGCGGAACACTGGACCAGCTCTACACCCTTGCAAGGGTACTATAGGGTATGTGGGAGTTTGCCCAACCGGTCTACATGTGCTTTGTAGACCTGGAAAAGGCATTCGACCGTGTCCCTCGTGGTGTCCAGTGGGGGGTGCTCCGGGAGTACGGGATTGATGGCCCGCTTCTACGTGCCATTCGGTCCTTGTACAATCAAAGCAGGAGCCTGGTTGGCATTGCCAGCAATAAGTCGAGCTTGTTTCCGGTGAACGTTGGCCTCCGCCAAGGCTGCCCTTTGTCACCGATTCTGTTCATAATCTTCATGGACAGAATTTCTAGGCGCAGTCAAGGTGTTGAGGGAGTCCAACTTGGTGACCTTAGGATCTCGTCTCTACTATTTGCAGACGATGTGGTCCTTATGGCCTCATCAGGCTGTGACCGTCAGCGTTTACTGGAACTGTTTGCAGCTGAGTGTGAAGCTTCTGGGATGAGACTCAGCACCTCCAAATCCGAGGCCATGGTTCTCAGTCGGAAACGGGTGCACTGTACCCTCCGGGTTGGGAGTGAGGTCTTGCCTCAGGTGGAGGAGTTCAAGTATCTCGGGGTCTTGTTCACGAGTTCATGAGTTATGGGTCATGACCGAAAGAACGAAATGGCGGATACAAGCGGCGGAAATGAGTTTCCTTCGTAGGGTGGCTGGACTCACCCTAAGAGATAGGGTGAGGAGCTCGGCCATCGGGAAGGAGCTCAGAGTAGAGCCGCTGCTCCTTCACATCGAGAGGAGCCAGTTTAGGTAGCCTGAGCATCTCGTCCAGGTGAGGTGTTTCGGGCATGCCCAGTCGGGAAAAGGCCCCCGGGAAGACCTAGGACACGCTGGAGGGACTATGTCTCACAGCTGGCCTGGGAACCCCTTGGTGTCCTCCCGATGGAGCTGGAAGAGGTCGCTGGGGACCGGGAAGTCTGGACTTCCCTACTGAAGCTGCTGCCCCCGCGACCCGGACCCGGATAAGCGGAGGAAAATGGATGGATGGATGGAAATACTTATTTCCTTCATGGAAAATCAAATTAATTTATAACTTTTTGAAATGCATTTTTCCGGATTTTTTTGTCGTTGTTGTCTCTCGGTGTTCAAATAAACCTACCATTGAAATTATAGATGATCATTTCTTTGTTAGTGGGCAAACCTACAAAATCAGCTCGGCTTCACATCGTTTTTTTCCCTCACTGTATATTAAGGAAAATTTACACTTTAGTGTTATAGTTGAAATATTAAAGAATAAATGCTATTTATATTTGTGTTTAGAGCAAAACCAGATACTCACACAGTATCTGGTTTTGCTCTAAACACAAATAGAATTAAATGGATAATAGGAGTGCCTGAAATCAGAGGAAAATTACATTTTTTTGTTAAAAATTACTGGAATACAAAAACAGTAGTCGATTAATTGGATAATGGGTTAATTAGTGCCTAGTTATTATAGCCATTGTGAAGTGGCTCTAAAGAAAACATGTCACACCCCGTGAATGCTATTGTATAATCAACCAAGGATGTCTGAACTGGGGGAAAAGATCCACTTGTACCGCAGCACCCAAAGTAACATGTTTGCCTAATTCTGCTTTATTTACCCTGACTTTGTTGCCCCGGAGGACTTTGATGCACTGCCTGCTCCGCCAACTCATCACAGGAAATGTGTTGGATGCTCTGTCGGAAAGTTCATTTTGTGCTGCGTCCACTGTGGTAGCAACAGTAGATGTCTGGCTCACGGTCACCGAGCAACAGCAGTGAGCTCATGCGGGGCTTCTTGCTCACTGCTGGTGCCTTTTGTATATAATGCAGATTTCCAGGGGGTGGCATGTGCGGCCTGATCTATCTATCTAAGTATCTGCAAGGTCCATGATTCACAGTGCGGTGTTGGTTTGAACATGGACTCATCACCCAACGCCACTCAATGTTGATTTGTTGTCTGCGTAGGCATGTGTCGACTACAACATTTTGTCGCATGTGATTTGAGTAGTGCAAAATGCACTGGGAGCAACCAAACCTGTTTTATCTTTGTCCCTTGAGCAAGGAGCACTTGTTGCACGTGTCACACGTACTTTTTCTATTCCCTGGGTCGACTCTTCCGCTTCCCTCACAACGGCAAAACTTGTTCGGGCTCGTCCTGGATTGCGAGTGCAACTGGGGAACGGAGAAATGCAACAGCTCACGTTGACGGCGCAGATTGCGTTGGCCGCTGGGGGGACTCATTTTGTATTTAATGGAAGTTGGATGAGTCAATAATTTATAAATCTTAATTTATAAATCTTAAAATAATTTATAATTTGTCTTTTATTTATTTTGTTCCGTGGTCCTTAAAGACACCATAGTTACTGTGAAACTTCTACACCGTGACTTGGATTCCACCTGTTCATTAGTGGAGAGTTCCTGTGCATTTTGTGATGGTTGCTGGTTCGGTCATTCAACAGTTTTATACATTTTGAAATTTGGTCTGGGTGTTTACTTTCCAACATGTAAAATTCTGCGGACTAAAAACAAAGGCACAAATTAACTGTTGCCCCCTACAGATGAAAAATAATTTTCCATTTACTGGGACATTCCACTTATTTTATTTGCTGACCTGGCTCAGGTATTAGATTGCTGCGCTCCCAAGTCAGTTGTTGCTGGTTCAATCCCCAGACTTTAATTAGTCAAGCAACATATTTATATATTTAAGCAACCATTCTTTTTTTTTTTTTTACATTCCAGCATTTTATATTATGTTGCTTTGTCTGCTAAAAACAAATTAAATGGTTGCTGGTTCAGTCCTCAAGCCTTGTGTAGTTGTTTGACATTTTTATATATTTCAATACTAATTTTCCAGTGTCCAGCATTTTAAAATCTATTTTTTTAGTCTGCTAAAAACAAAAGAGAAGTAAAATAGTTCCCCTTACAGTTCTGGATTGATTTTATGCTAAATATGCATTATTGGTCACGTCACGATGGCTTCTGCCTGTGTAGCATTTACTCAAAATGCCATTGAGAAAATGCGTCTATTGAATTCGGTGGCGTGTGCGACTTGTCTGTGGGTGATGAATGCTAATGTGGGCGGTACGGGCGTGCAGGAAAGCAGACAGGATGTCTCGGCAGTAATGCAGAGATGTGGCTTTTGGAGAATCTTTGCTTGCTTCTAAAACAGCAAAGAAAAACACGCTTCCTGCTATGTGTGATTTTCTTCCGTCAACCCACAATCACATTATTCATACCATCGCTACATTACATTTAATGGCGTCATCTTTAATAACAAAAATCCTGCCCTGTAATGGTGGGTTTTAAAAACCATTGCATTGGCCTCTCAGAGACCAGGCTGAAGTGACACAGCCTGGAGCTGGCTGACGTCACCAGCCCCTGCTCGAACCACGGCAAGCTGTGAAAGTGGCTGACGTGCAGCTTGCATAAAATTAGGTGTATTCTGGTGTCTAAAAAAAGTGGATTTCATCTCGCCCTCAGATGAATTTAAGCTTCAATCCCCGTCATATAACGACATTTCCAAGATGCTTCCTTGTGACAGCGTTACACAAACTAACCCAGTTTTGCTGCAGATTATTGCTTGGACGATGCAAAATACTCTTTTCCATCCATTCACCCATTTTCCACCGCTTATCCGGGTCCGCGTCGCGGGGGCAGCAGCTTCAGTAGGGAAGTCCAGACTTCCCGGTCCCCAGCGACCTCTTCCAGCTCCATCGGGAGGACACCAAGGCGTTCCCAGGCCAGCTGTGAGACATAGTCCCTCCAGCGTGTCCTAGGTCTTCCCGGGGGCCTTTTCCCGACTGGGCATGCCCGAAACACCTCACCAGGGAGGCGCCCGGGAGGCATCCGGACTAGATGCCCGAGCCACCTCAACTGGCTCCTCTCGATGTGAAGGAGCAGCGGCTCTACTCTGAGCTCCTCCCGGATGGCCGAGCTCCTCACCCTATCTCTTAGGGTGAGTCCAGCCACCCTACGAAGGAAACTCATTTCCGCCGCTTGTATCCGCGATCTCATTCTTTCGGTCATGACCCATAACTCATGACCATAGGTGAGGGTGGGAACGTAGATCGATCGGTAAACAGAGAGCTTTGCCTTCCGGCTCAGCTCTCTCTTCACCACGACGGTCCGGTACAGCGACCGCATTACTGCAGACGCTGCACCGATCCGTCTGTCGATCTCACGCTCCAACCTTCCCTCACTCGTGAACAAGAACCCGAGATACTTGAACTCCTCCACCTGAGGCAAGACCTCACTCCCAACCCGGAGGGTACAGTCCACCCGTTTCCGACTGAGAACCATGGCCTCGGATTTGGAGGTGCTGAGTCTCATCCCAGAAGCTTCACACTCAGCTGCAAACCGCTCCAGTAAACGCTGAAGGTCACAGCCTGATGAGGCCATAAGGACCACATCGTCTGCAAATAGCAGAGACGAGATCCTAAGGTCACCAAGCTGGACTCCCTCAACACCTTGACTGCGCCTAGAAATTCTGTCCATGAAGATTATGAACAGAATCGGTGACAAAGGGCAGCCTTGGCGGAGGCCAACGTTCACCGGAAACAAGCTCGACTTACTGCTGGCAATGCGAACCAGGCTCCTGCTTCGATTGTACAAGGACCGAATGGCACGTAGAAGCGGACCATCAATCCCGTACTCCCGGAGCACCCCCCACAGGACACCACGAGGGACACGGTCGAATGCCTTTTCCAGGTCCACAAAGCACATGTAGACTGGTTGGGCAAACTCCCACATACCCTCGAGTACCCTTGCAAGGGTGTAGAGCTGGTCCAGTGTTCCGCGACCGGGACGAAAACCACATTGCAGCTCCTCTAACCGAGGTTCGACTAACGGTCGTACCCTTCTCTCCAGCACCCTGGAGTAGACTTTCCCAGGAAGGCTGAGGAGTGTGATCCCCCTATAGTTGGAACACACCCTCCGGTCACCCTTTTTAAAAATGGGGACCACCACCCCGGTCTGCCAGTCCAGAGGTACTGTTCCTGACTTCCATGCAATGTTGTAGAGGCGTGTCAACCAACACAGTCCTCCAACATCCAGAGCCTTGAGAAATTCTGAGCGGAACTCGTCTACCCCCGGAGCCTTGCCACTGGGGAGTGATTTGACTACCCCAATTACCTCAGCCACGGTGATAGAACTGTCCACGTACGTATCCTCAGACTCTGCTTCCTCTATGGAAGGCATGTCAGTGGGATTGAGAAGGGCCTCGAAGTATTCCTTCCACCGACCAACTATATCCACAGTCGTGGTCAGCAAGCCCCCGTCCGCACTGTAAACAGTGTGAACTGGGGGCTGCTTCCCCTTTCTGAGGTGTCGGACGGTTTGCCAGAACCTCTTCGAGGCCGACCGAAAGTCGTGCTCCATAGCCTCACCGAACTCCTCCCACACCCGAGTTTTTGCCTCGACCACCGCCGAAGCCGCGTGCCGCTTGGCCTGCCGGTACCTGTCAGCTGCTTCGGGAGTCCCGCAAGCCNAGGTAACGAGCTGAGAGGGCTGCCAATGTCAGCTCGTTACCTGTATAAGATCCACCTGGGAGCTAGAGATCTTGCTGATGGATAGGGGATCAAATACTTATTTCCTTCATGTAAATGCAAACTCATTTATAACTCTTTTTGAAACGCATTTTTCTGGATTTTTTTTGTCATTGTTGTCTCTCAGTGTTCAAATAAAGCTACCATTAAAATTATAGATGATCATTTCTTTGATGGCAAACTTACAAAATCAGCTGGGGTTCAAATACTTTTTTCCCTCACTGTATGATGGGTTCATCCTCATATACTGTAGTTTTGCCTTTTTTGTCATTAGAATACAGTATGATTTTTTTCTCTTAATATTTTGACTTTATTCTCATGAAATTATAGCTGTTTTTCCATTTCTGCTCTTGTTGTTTTTTGCCCCAGCTACTTCAACTTATTAGATTTTGACTTTATTTGAGCAAACCAATTTTCCAAAATGTTCAGCTTTCTTCTTAAATTATTGTAGTACATTTTCTTCTGATAATATTTTGACTTTATTTGGCTTCATGCACACAATTTTCCAAACTTTCTGTAACAACTTTTGTTTGTTTCTCATAATATGACTTTTTACAAGTAACATATTTAACATTTCAACTTCAAGATACGAAAATGACATTTTTCCGCATAATATTACATTATAATGCTAATAAAATTGTGACTTTTTCTCATTAGAATACAATTTTTTCTTTTAATATTTTGACATGATTCACATACGACTACAACTGTTTTTTCCATGTCTGCTTTTTTTTTTTTTTTTTTAATTTAACAACTTTTTTGAAAATATACTTTATTCCCATAACCCAACCTAATTTTTTCAAAAATTACAACTTTATTTGTTCCATTTTGACAAATGACTACAGATTTCTCCATTTTGCTCTTTTTCTTGTTAATTTACACTTTTAAAATGTGCCATGGGCCACTTTGGACACTGTTGGTGAGAGTACTCAATTAATTGTGTGCATTTTTATTTTGATTCTTGCGTTTTCCTGATATATCAAAATTCGCGCCACACTCCAGAGAGAATGTGAAATTCACAAGCCTGGCTCCTTTTTTCCTTGGCGGCATGATGTGATGTGAATTGGCAATGCGTTAATGGTGAGTAAGGTATCAGCACCACTGCACTGTCCATGCCAGTGGCCGCTGGTGGGGTTGCCTGGGCTCCTTTTTTCCTTGGCGGCATGATGTGATGTGAATTGGCAATGCGTTAATGGTGAGTAAGGTATCAGCACCACTGCACTGTCCATGCCAGTGGCCGCTGGTGGGGTTGCCTGGGCTCCTTTTTTCCTTGGCGGCATGATGTGATGTGAATTGGCAATGCGTTAATGGTGAGTAAGGTTTCAGCGGACTTCGCTGGCGACCGCTGGTGGCGTAATAATAGAACTACTGCAACGCTGGACTATGTCTCACAGCTGGCCTGGGAACGCCTTGGTGTCCTCACGGTGGAGCTGGAAGAGGTCGCCGGAGACCGGGAAGTCTGGACTTCCCTACTGAAACTGCTGCCCCCGCGACCCGGATAAGCGGAAGAAAATGGATGGATGGATGCAACGCTGGTAGAGTTACCTTGGCTCCTTTTGTCCTTGGCATATGAGGTGATGTGAATAAGACAAAGCTTCATAGTGACGTTTCAGCCAGCTGCTGGCCGTGTCTGTTTTAACTAATGCTACCGCAATGTTTGGAATGCTGTTGGAATACCATAAGAATATTTAGAATGCAGTCAGAGTGCAGTTAAAATACTTTTCGAATGCTGTTTGATATTTTTAAATCCACCTTGAAAGTTTTTAGCATGATCAAAACACAAGAATGAGCGCTCAGTTTTTTGTTTTTGTTTTTAGAATGCACTTGGAATATTCAGGAATAAACCACAAATTGTGGTTCTGACTGAATTCTGGTTCATTCTACCTCTGGAGCTTCTGTTGTTTCTGCCACTGAACCAGGAACCAGGTAGAGTACAGGAGATAAGGGTGATGTTGAATGACAGAAGGAAGAAGACGTTAATAAATAGCAAGGAGCTGAACAGCAAACTACAGAAACAACATGACGACGAAACTGTTAATACACAGCTTTAAGGAAAAGTGGCCGCAAGTGATGTGTAAGATTGATGATATAAAACAGCCCACACGTACGAACGACGTGATTGTGACTGGGTTAGCAGCATTCAGCGATAAATCCACAATTTATTCCATAATATAAACTATGAATCCGTTTGTGATCCAAAAATATTAAGCGGAACCTACAGAAGCAGAAGGATGTGTGACAAAAACATCACTGTGTCTTCCTCAAATCTATTCCGAAGCTATTTTATGTCAGTCATCAGCACTTTGCTCATGACACGCAGACGACCTGAGAAAGTAAAAGTGCTGTTGGCCTCCCGTGTCCAACAGTACCCGTGCTTACCGACGTTTCCCAAGTAAAAACGGGTTGTGCTGGGTGAGAGTGTTCTTACATGTCGTGAGGGTTCCAATAATGTTAGAAAACAGTATTTAGAAGATTGTGAACAGGTTTTCTACGGCAAAACTACTAACTAATAAACTACATTTATTAACATTGAATCCTATTTTGCAATCCACTTAACCGTGATCAGTACGGGATTACCGTGGTCATGGGCACGCAAATTTGCAGTTTTAAATTGTATCCCCTCCCCAACATTGATTTACCCACAGAATTTATGCAAAGTCACTAAACATTTTTAAATGATAAAGGTAAGATGTGCAGCACACATGCACCACTGTTTACAAAGCCCCAAACTTTTATACGTTAATGTCGTTATGCTTCACCGGTAAGTTTTTTTTTCTTCAAGCACTGACATTTCACACTTTGTTGGACAGCCCTTGAACGCACCATAGTTGCTGCGAGACACAAAAGTGAAACTTTACAGATTAGTTCTGCACTGTGGGTCCGATACCATCTATTATCAGTCAAATTACATTCTCCTTCACTAGACAATTACTTGTTTGTCAAGTGCTGAGATTTCGCACTTTGTTGGACAACCCTTGAACGCACCATAGTTGGTGCAAGACACAAAAGTGAAACTTTATAGATTAGTTCTGCACTGTGGGTTCGATTCCATCTATTATCAGTCAAATTACATTCTCCTTCACTAGACAATTACTTGTTTGTCAAGTGCTGAGATTTCGCACTTTGTTGGCCAGCCCTTGAACGCACCATAGTTGCTGTGAGACCTGTACAGTATATTTCAGTATGTTTAATAGGGGGGGGTTCATTGCAAAGTTGTGGAGGAGATAACTGACATTTTTATGGCCCTCTTGTTACGCTTTTGAACTTTTTGGGTTTGGACCGAGGAGTACCTCCAGAGGACGAGTCGTCATGCTCGGAGCTGAGGTAGCCATCACTCCTCCTGTCAGGGGTGCTGCAGCCAGAACCGCGTCCAGCGTGCAGCAAGGGCGAGGACATCCGGTTGTCGTCCCCGGAGTCCAGGTCTCTGCTGTGGCGGAAAGGCCGTCGGGTGTCCGGCTGAGGCAGGCCGGGCGTCCGTTGGCTGTCTCTGCCGACGGCCTTCGGTGCCAGCAAGTTATCCCTGACGAACGTCTCATTCATTTCCAAATCCTCGTACTCCTGGTCGCTGCTGTCATCCCGAATCTTCGTCGTCTCCGGTCGGGGGTTGCGGGGCTTCCGCGGCGGAACGGGGGTGGGTTCGGGCTTGACCGCCCTGCCGCTGAACCTGCTCCGCTCGCGGGCGGACGAACTCGGCGTGATGGCCGCGGCCGTTCCCAGCTCGGACTGCCTCGCGTTCGTGGTCCGGAAGGCGGCGTCTCGGCTTCCAGAACGTTCCGCCTCGTGCGTCCGCCGCCGCGCCACGGTGGCCTGCAGGTAGATCACCTTGAACTTCTCCTCGGCCAGAGCCTTCTGGAGCCGCTTCAGGTTGGCTTTGGACGCCTCCAGCTCCGACTCGATGTCGGCTGCCGAATTCAAGTCCATCTGTGGGACTTCGCCGTCGGGGAATTCGTTCCTCCAGTGTTTGGCGAATTCCTCCTGTTCCCACATCGTGGTGCGTTCGAGGGCAGCAACTCCCGGCAAGTGCTCCGCGAATGTCCCCCTCTTTTCTTCGTTTTACTTTGATTCCTACTGACTTCAGTCTGTCGCCGTCAAGTGGACCACTTTGTGGCCATCTTCACCAGTGCGTGTGTGGAAATTGACTTTTTGGTGTCGCCGCTCGCAAAACTTCCAACACTTCCTGTTTCGGCCGCGTTGCCTTCAGGAGCTCGTGTGGATTATACCATCACCGCGTGGAAAAGGGGATATTTTGGCGAGTCAACGAGCAGGCGTTTTTACAGTGAAGCGATTTAAAGCTCCGGAAGTATCGACGTGTGTCTCCTGGATAAACGAGTGGAAGTAGAAACACACACTAATTGGTCATTAGGCCAGCTCGGACGGGGGCCACGGTTGGATGCGGGATATGTCCACATTTCCAATCTAAAAGTAAATAAAGGGAAGCGTTTGTGTGCCGTCGTGTTGAAAATAACCATACAATTAAAAACGATTGTGCGTTCATTCGTCGTTCCTGTTTTGTGTCCAAGACGTCCCAGTTGGCCCTGAATGCAACCCCGCTGCCTTTATTCTTCCCCCGCTTTGAATGGAACAGCCAATATATTAGAGGCCGGAAGTGACGTATGCAGCTAGCCAGCTTAGCTGGCTAATTCCCAAGAGAACTGTACTTTTCCGCCAGCTCTACAAAATGTCATTAAAACCTTAATCACGTGAAACGACCAAGGCAAGCGAGGTAATAAAAATAGGAAAATAGAATGGGGAATAAATAAATATGGACTTCTAAATTGTAGCGCAATAGTACATAAAAGGGCAATAAGTTCACTCCTGCGTGGTTTTTTGTGTTGCAGCCCCGCTTGATCTTCTCTGTCTCTCAGGGGAGCAGGACAGTGATAGTAATCTGGCACTGAAACTGGGATACGATGCTGTGCGCTGGATGACTTCTCCTTCCGTCCGCCACCATTTTCCTGGTCGTGGTGGTGCTGGTGGTTTTGCGCCCCACACTAAGTCTGGGAACAATTTTCTGTCACAAGGAACAAAGGGAAAATCTTACCTTATATTATATTACCTTAACACTGCACCGAGTCAGCCGCGTGAACAATAAATGAATGTGAAGGTGACTATAGGGGTGCTATTTGATGTCTGCAGGCTCTAATGTTAAAAAACATATCCAATTCATCCATCCATCCATTTTCCACCGCTTATCCGGGTCCGGGTCGCGGGGGCAGCAGCTTCAGTAGGGAAGTCCAGACTTCCCGGTCCAGAGCGACCTCTTCCAGCTCCATCGGGAGGACACCAAGGCGTCCCAGGCCAGCTGTGAGACATAGTCCCTCCAGCGTGTCCTAGGTCTTCCCGGGGGCCTTCTCCCGACCGGGCATGCCCGAAACACCTCACCAGGGAGGCGCCCGGGAGGCATCCGGACTAGATGCCCGAGCCACCTCAACTGGCTCCTCTCGATGTGAAGGAGCAGCGGCTCTACTCTGAGCTCCTCCCGGATGGCCGAGCTCCTCACCCTATCTCTTAGGGTGAGTCCAGCCACCCTACGAAGGAAACTCATTTCCGCCGCTTGTATCCGCGATCTCATTCTTTCGGTCATGACCCATAACTCATGACCATAGGTGAGGGTGGGAACGTAGATCGATCGGTAAACAGAGAGCTTTGCCTTCCGGCTCAGCTCTCTCTTCACCACGACGGTCCGGTACAGCGACCGCATTACTGCAGATGCTGCACCGATCCGTCTGTCGATCTCACGCTCCAACCTTCCCTCACTCGTGAACAAGAACCCGAGATACTTGAACTCCTCCACCTGAGGCAAGACCTCACTCCCAACCCGGAGGGTACAGTCCACCCGTTTCCGACTGAGAACCATGGCCTCGGATTTGGAGGTGCTGAGTCTCATCCCAGAAGCTTCACACTCAGCTGCAAACCGCTCCAGTAAACGCTGAAGGTCACAGCCTGATGAGGCCATAAGGACCACATCGTCTGCAAATAGCAGAGACGAGATCCTAAGGTCACCAAGCTGGACTCCCTCAACACCTTGACTGCGCCTAGAAATTCTGTCCATGAAGATTATGAACAGAATCGGTGACAAAGGGCAGCCTTGGCGGAGGCCAACGTTCACCGGAAACAAGCTCGACTTACTGCTGGCAATGCGAACCAGGCTCCTGCTTCGATTGTACAAGGACCGAATGGCACGTAGAAGCGGACCATCAATCCCGTACTCCCGGAGCACCCCCCACAGGACACCACGAGGGACACGGTCGAATGCCTTTTCCAGGTCCACAAAGCACATGTAGACTGGTTGGGCAAACTCCCACATACCCTCGAGTACCCTTGCAAGGGTGTAGAGCTGGTCCAGTGTTCCGCGACCGGGACGAAAACCACATTGCAGCTCCTCTAACCGAGGTTCGACTAACGGTCGTACCCTTCTCTCCAGCACCCTGGAGTAGACTTTCCCAGGAAGGCTGAGGAGTGTGATCCCCCTATAGTTGGAACACACCCTCCGGTCACCCTTTTTAAAAATGGGGACCACCACCCCGGTCTGCCAGTCCAGAGGTACTGTTCCTGACTTCCATGCAATGTTGTAGAGGCGTGTCAACCAACACAGTCCTCCAACATCCAGAGCCTTGAGAAATTCTGAGCGGAACTCGTCTACCCCCGGAGCCTTGCCACTGGGGAGTGATTTGACTACCCCAATTACCTCAGCCACGGTGATAGAACTGTCCACGTACGTATCCTCAGACTCTGCTTCCTCTATGGAAGGCATGTCAGTGGGATTGAGAAGGGCCTCGAAGTATTCCTTCCACCGACCAACTATATCCACAGTCGTGGTCAGCAAGCCCCCGTCCGCACTGTAAACAGTGTGAACTGGGGGCTGCTTCCCCTTTCTGAGGTGTCGGACGGTTTGCCAGAACCTCTTCGAGGCCGACCGAAAGTCGTGCTCCATAGCCTCACCGAACTCCTCCCACACCCGAGTTTTTGCCTCGACCACCGCCGAAGCCGCGTGCCGCTTGGCCTGCCGGTACCTGTCAGCTGCTTCGGGAGTCCCGCAAGCCATCCATGCTCGATAGGACTCCTTTTTCAGCTTGACGGCAGCCCTAACCCCCGGTGTCCACCATCGGGTTCGGGGCTTGCCACCACGACTGGCACCGACCACCTTGCGGCCGCAACCACAACTGGCTGCCTCAGCAATAGAGGCACGGAATACGGCCCATTCGGACTCAATATCCCGGTCCTCCCTCGAGATGCAGGCGAAGCTCTGCCGGAGATGAGAGTTGAAGACTCGACGAACGGGAGATTCTGCCAGACGTTCCCAGCACACCCTCACTACGCGTTTGGGTCTGCCAGGTCTGTCCGGCATCCTTCCCCGCCATCTAATCCAACTCATCACCAGGTGGTGGTCAGTTGACAGCTCAGCCCCTCTCTTCACCCGCGTGTCCAGAACATACGGACGCAGGTCTGATGATACGACCACAAAGTCGATCATAGACCTGCGACCTAGGGTGTCCTGGTGCCAAGTGCACTTATGGGCATCCTTATGTTCGAACATGGTGTTCGTTATGGACAAACTGTAATTCGCACAGAAGTCCAGCAACAACACACCGCACGGGTTCAGGTCAGGGAGGCCGTTCCTCCCAACCACGCCCCTCCAAGTCACACTGTCATTGCCCACATGGGCGTTGAAGTCTCCCAGTAGAACTATGGAGTCACCAGCTGGGGTGCTCTCCAGCACCCCTCTGATAGACTCCAAGAAGGCTGGGTACTCTGAACTGCCGTTCGGCGCATAGGCACAAACCACAGTCAGGACCCTTTCCCCAGCCCTAAGGCGTAGGGAAGTGACCCTCTCGTTTACTGGGGATGACTCCAACACAGAGGCACCAAGCCGGGGGGCTAACAATAAGCCCACACCAGCTCGCCGCCTCTCCCCAGCGGCAACTCCAGAGAAGAACAAGGTCCAGCCCCTCTCAAGGAGTTTGGTTCCAGAGCCTAAACTGTGGGTTGAGGTGAGTCCGACTATATCTAGTCGGAATCTCTCCGCCTCTTCCACAAGCTCGGGCTCCTTCCCCACCAGAGAAGTGACATTCCATGTCCCAAGAACCAGATTTGGTCGCCGAAGCCCAGGTCGCCCGGACACCCGCCCTCGACCACTGCCCAAATCACACAGCACCGGACCCTTATGCTTGCCCCTGCAGGTGGTGGGTCTGGGGGGGGGGGGAGTTCCCGTGCGGTTTCTTCGGGCTAGGCCCGGCCAGGTCCCACGGGTGAAGACCTGACCACCAGGCGCTCGCCTGCGAGCCCCTCCCCCAGGCCTGGCTCCAGGGTGAGGCCCCGGTATATCCAATTCATCAACATGAAATCTCGCGTCGTAGAAATGTATTTATCTCGCACGTTGTGCCCTTTTGCGCTGTTTTTCTCTTTTTTGCTGGGTTTGAATGTATTTCTGCTATGTGCTGCTGGCCAATAAAAGCTGACACGCAAAAACAAGTCATATAGTAAAGGCAGTCAAAGAAGAACTGTATGAACTATTTGAGGGTTTTTGGAGCCCTTCCCGGAACCTAAACCTAAAATATATTTCTTCTTGCCGTTAGAAATCACCCAGCACCACCGAGCAAGGGTGGTGAATCACATATGAATCACAAACCTGCTGCACTGAGGCAGGAAATGTGCATGAAGTTCCTCATCTCTCGTAGCTGATTTAAAAACCTGCCCGTCTGCTGCTTTTATCGTTGCTAACATCCTGATTTAAAACCGATGATGGAAAATGGACGCTTAATGGACTGGCTCCGCTCCAGTCGCGGATGTGGCGTCTGGTGCCCTCTGGCGGCTGATGGCGCTACTGCACGGAGAGACCATTGTAAACAGCTTGCATGGAGATGGCAGAATCGGTACTTTTTTTTTTTTTTTCCAGTATTTATTGGTTAGATGATTTGCACATGTTAGAAACGACAGTGAACCGTGTTTTTAATCATATCAATGGTGGAAACACACATAGTTGTTAGACATTATGAGTGACCGAGACCACAGGAATATCCTTTATGACAACACAGACGTCTAACTTGACACAGCTACACAACGCATCCCACATATACAGTACAGGAATATCAAAATAGACACATATTACTTCTGTGTGTAGCGAGGAAAGGAACATAATCGCATTGTTATGAAAATATGTTGTTATCCAACACGTCCACACTTGAATTTGGCAGTGCAATTAAGTCTCTTTTAAGGCAACAATAGGACAGCACCACAGATGCAACCACAGGAGTCACAGGCAGGTAGTGTCAAAGGCCACAAATACCCTCCCGGGATGATATATATATATATATATATATACACATATATATATACACATATATATATTTGTATTTTTTTATTTTTAAGTGGAAGACAAACCACTACAGCTTAGGGTCAAAGGTTGCAGGTTATGCTCCTCAGTTTGCTTCCTGAGCATCGACAGAAAAGTACACAGCGACTAATCAAGTCGTAAACGATTAGGATGGAGGTTTCATCTTGATTTAATAAAAGTGTATCTTTAAATAGCAGTATCATAAATAAGCACAATGTCGCGGTCGGCCTCCCGATGCAGCAAAGATTCCACCTCTTTGCATAGTTAATTGCTGTGAGTAAATACACAGGAAAACAAATGGAAACAAAATCACTGAGCAGGAGATGGCGTCTGTGGTTAAGGAAGGAAAGTGCAAGAAGATTTATACAAAACTTTTTACGCTTTTCTGATGGCGCTTGCCACCAGGGTCTCCCGTCTGGTGGTGACAAACGCCTGCTGTTTCTCGTAATAGGCCGCCTCGTTGATAAACGTGGGGTACACGGTGCCGGAGCCTTGGTAGGGGACGGTCTTCCCGTCGAATGTTTGGAACATGGGGTCACCGGGGTTCAGCGGCTCCCAGTCGCAATCCTGAAACGAAAACACAGGGAGGGGGGGGACAAGAGGCTGTAGCGCGTTGCTGGTCGTAACATAATGCACGTGGTTTCGCGTCGGCCTCTGCTTGTTTTTTCACCTGCAGATTGGGGTGCACCATGGCAATGATGTTTCCGTTGGCGTCCCGGGGATAGTCGACCCGCTCGGACACGCGGAAAACCTCCACTGTACACGAAGGGAACTCCATGCCTGAAGGACACACGGCAAACACAGAACGAGGATATGCCAATAAATTCATCACACAGAAAATAAAAATGAACTGGATCGTTTTGCCGACCTCAGTATGCACTGGTCTCGGAATCTTGGCGCGTTTGTTCCATACAACAACGACGTTAAAAGAGTGAGCCCTTTGGGTGGAGGCGGGGCCGCTAGCTTACACACGAAGCGCAGATGAGTGTGATTTAGCAGAAATGAATTTGGTAGAGTGCAATGTGTCGTCGTTTTTGTAGACCCAATCTCGTGTATCGCCTCGCGAGCGAGCGAAGCGTCCCGTGACACCCCTACAAATAATGTGATGTCCCAAGAGCCCGGTTTTGGGCATCAAAGCTGAGATAAATCCATCCTAGGCGCCGCTTTTCTAGAAAATGAAAAATCCTCGGATTTCAGCCGCTCAAACGGGAATATTTTTTAAATTCATCCGTGAAAGCAGACCTGCTATCTTTGCGTTTTAGGCCAAAACAAATCATTCACACACATTGGCTTTGACTTTGGGAAAAAGTTATTTTTGTCACCTTTTCATTGCGGTCCAAACCGCTAACTAGAGGCGTCACTCTGGGCATTGGCCAAAGATGAAGTGGTGAATGCAACTTTCACCCTTATTATTCTGATTTTGTAAAAACGGTGAGATCCCTACTTCTATAATAAAAGTTATCCCTTCACTTCTAAGAATAAGAAGACGTAGCAGGAGGAGGAGTGTTAGCAACTTTGTCGCTACTGTACATTCGCCGAGTGTTCACACCCCTCTAGAGGGTCTTTTAAAAAAAAGTTTCAAATCTAGCAACTTTTTTCCGGGTTTACCAGTTGTGTCAGATTGCTCTTCTCAACAAGCAGCGGCTCCTGTTGTGCCCGCCCATTCTAAAACACTCCACTCCGTGGTAACCATACTCGCATGAGGGTAAAAGGACAAACTTGTGGCATCAAAATGACTGTAATTGCCTGTGTAGATACTTATGCACGTTTGGTTTGGATTTTTAATTAATTTGCGGGTAACGTTTCAAAAAACATTGTTGCCATTATGGAGTATTTTGAGGGAAAAAATGAATTTATTCCAATTTGGTATAAGGCCGTGGAAAAAGCGTTGGACGCGCCGTACTTTCTCAAAGCACTGTTTGTGATTGTGCTGTCAAGTTGTTCCGAGCGGGGAACACAGATTCATCACCGTGACACTGCATTCATCGGCACAACCGGGGTGGCCCATTACCACACCGTTGGCACTAAAGACACGGGAGCTCCTAACAAGCGAGAGTATTCAACTGCCGCCCAGTTTTGTGGAAGAAAGGAACAGACTGCCAGTCACGCCGTGCAACTGGGAAGCGAACGGTTGCCTCTCTGCATGTAAACATTGGACACATGTACCGCGCCGTGGGACAAAATCTATTCAGAGCGCAGGTACGTGTGAGTGAGTCGGTAGCGTACCCGCGCGCAACTTGTCAGCTCAGCTGGTTTGGCTGAGAGGCACGTGGAGGGACCAATTAGACCGCTGCTCTGCATCATCCTGTTACATAACCCTTTATGAATAATATTACAGGACAGAATACAAGCGGAACCAGAACATAGTTATTTGGACTTTAGGGATGGGCATTGGGCTGCATTTCCTACTGTTATGCAACTAATCAACTAAATTGTTAAACCTAATTACCAGGGAACTCAACTTTTGTATATACAAGTAACTTACACACACGTAAAAACTATGATGCTTTCAAGGACTGCCAAACAAACTGCAAAATCTTAACGCTCGACACAAACAAACATGATCAGTGAAGCATGACAATGTACAAATTGTGGGGTTTCCATCAGCGGTGTGTGTATGTAGCACATTTGGCCTGTATTGCCACATATTTGTCACGTGCTTTTAGAGAAAACAAATAAAAATAATCTTTTTTTTAGCAAAACTCCGCTAATTTGCGGTGTTGCGAATGCTGAATCGTGAAGAAAACCTTCATGTTTTTAACCAACTTTTTCCAAAGAGGGCTGCATACAGAGCAATTTATGAAATATTGTAATTTTTTATTTTTTATTTTATATTAATTATTGGTATCAACATGTCCATTTTTTTCTTTACATTTTGCATTTTTCTTCCTTTCTGCTGTTTTTTTGTGTGTTTTGTCTCATCTCTACGATGTGCTCCAGGCCAACAATAAATACTTGTTTTTGTGAGAAATTGCATATGTATTCTTGATATTGTTGCTAAATAATAATTTTAAAAATGCTAATTATTATTTGAAATTCCAGAAGTCCTGCTGGAATGTACGGCAGCAGCTACATCAAATTCCAACTTGGTTGTCTGCTGCCCGCTGCTGGTCGAGACCTGAACAACAGCGCCTCCGCTGGTCGCTGCCAAGTGGTGCGCTCCACTTCCAACACAACTGCACACAATGCCAATACTCTCCTGTCATTTCTGCCTTACCTTCATTGAACAAAGCGATGAAGTCCAGGGCGTGTCTGAGTATGACCCTCATAGCTTCAAATATGTTACTCCTCAAAACCCCTTGAGGCTGAGGACCCACCTCCAGGCCTAAATCAATGAGAAAAATATGCATCCGCCTTGCAAGGTATGCCGACTTTGCTTTCACGGGGACTCACCCACGGGATGTTTGGCTACGGAGCGTGAGGTGGAGTACTTGAGGAGCGGATGCTCATTGAGCAGAACAAGACAACTGGCGGGAGCGATGGCTTTCTGCAACACAGCAAAGACACAGCAAACAATAACGCAGCCGGCGGGTCACGTTTAAGATGAATTCCGATGTTCCGCGTTTTCCTCGCACACCTAAACGCAGCAAATTGTACTTCCACAGGCAAAGGTTACGTTACTGCGTGACTTCAATATCCACTTACTGGTTTTCCAGGTCATTCCCTTGATTCAGACCACACGCACGCATAACAAAAGACGTGGCTGCGATGTTCCGAGTGTCCCTGAACGCATCTAAAGGCATGTCTGTGAGTCGGAGATACATGTAAGGAAAAAAGTTAAATATAATGGAATAAATGAGTTTGAAATTCCGGCCCTAATTTTTTGCATATATTTTTTTAATTGTTTGGAGAAAAAAAACGCTTTAAAAATGTGAGACATATTTAAAAGACAAAGCTTTAGTAATAATTCTTTAGTATGTTTGCATATGTTTATGTACACTACCAGTCAACACCCCAATATTTCCGTTTTTTGTTGAAATCCAAGCCAATCAAGTCCAATGAAAAGCTAAAAACACAAACATAAGGTCACCCAAAAACTAAAAAAAAAAAAAAAAAAGTACATTTTATTTGCCTGTTTCAGCGACCACAAAATGGGCCAACAATTTAAAGCTGTTCTCCAAAAATGGAGGTGGATCAAACCATGGCAGTTGATTCTACTAATTCCTAGGGGTGGTCCAAGTTCTGGAGTACTTACTACCTCCTCTGACTGCATAAAAGCAGAGTTTGGTACTGATGACCTGGTGGGCATCAGGTGACCAGTACTGTACTGGAAAAAGCCGTTTGTTTCTTGCTACACAAATGGCAAGGAAAAGGGCTCTTAAAGGGGACCTATTGTGTAAATGTTGTTACAATGTCATATTCTGGTGTCAATCAATACCAACGCGTCAGATAAAGAGGTTAGGGCCTTTGGAAGTGACCCCTGAAAGCCGTTTTGGAGGGCTCCGCGTGAGTTTGTTTTTTTAACACCAGGAAATGTTTGTTCCGGTGTGAGGGAAAGCTAATTTTGTTTTTGCAATATGAAGCTGGACGATCCGCCAAACCTCTGCAAAAGCCTTTCCAACGTAACTCGGTGGTGTTGCTGAATTAGAAGGGTGAGCTGTAAGTAACAATTTGAATATAAGAAGTCCCCTCTAAGAATGGAAGAGAGACACTTTTAAATGTAGGTTTTTCCTCCAGAGAAATTGGACTGTTTTGATCGCTAGTGTGCAAAATTCAAAGTATAGTCCCCTTAATTCCCACAGAAAGTAAATACATATTCCTGAAAATCCCGCGAGAAATTATTTTGAAACATGTTTCTGCTTTCTTCTCCACGTTTGTGTTTGTATGGTAATAAGTTATGGTCATGTCAGCATAATACATCAAGTAGGTGGACCTTGCACACCATGCTTACAGACTAACTGGGTTGTTTTCACTCCTGGTAATCAATAGAGGCTTGCTTAACCACGAAAACGAATGTCAGAAGGTCACCGGGGTACAAAAACAAGTTTGCTAAAGCTCGACACAGACACACTTTTGTTCATGTTCTTCATTTGGAGCTTACAAAAAACCATGAAAACAACCTTGATGTAGTTCATCATCTGCAGGTTGAATTGGTCTTTGGAGTTCTCCAGGATGAGCGTGCAGCCCATGTTGGACGTGGTGTTGTGGAGGTCGAAGATGACATCATAAGCCTCCGGGCTTCCTTTGGGTCCGAATATTTTGTTGATCTCCTGGGCTCTCTGCACCTCGTACGGCAAATCCTTGCCTCCTGCGGCACTGCAAACACACCCAAACGCGCAGCGTTAAAACACGGGATCTTGCCGTTGTTAGCTTTTGGTGCTACGGTACGTTTACGTTACAGAACCACCAGCGAGCTATTGAAACGTTATCACCTTCACCTACTGAAGACACAGCATTGTGAGCAAATGGGCGTTCTGTATTTTGCCTGAGGATACAGCAAAATGGTCACAGGACCTCTGAGGAACCAGCAACCGTCATGTTGGGAGACGGTCACTCTACCGGGGTGACTGTTGTCATTTTTGGGCTAGAGTCAGCGCCAAAGACCTTCCGGACAAACCGATGGACTCAGAGTCGCGGGGTAGAAGTTACATACAGCGGCGCCTCGGTTTGTTTATAGACAAAAAAATTACACCTAAGATACTAGTCCATGGAATCAAGTACCCAAAAAAGCATCCAAGTGTTGCTGACCCAGTTACTCATTTAGAGTTGAGACACTACAGACAGATTCCGAACAATGAACAACTCCATATCTGTCTCCTTTCTTTCTCCCTTTTAAAAGGGATAGTTGGAATCTTCGAAGAAGAGTCCATTCTGCTTATCAAAACAATATGTGTTTAAAAGAGTAACACATTTGCACAACAAACGTGACACTAGTGATGGGGATCTCATACAACTGCATCTCAACTATCCCTTGAGATGATGAGGTGTTCAAGCGCACTGTGCATGTCTCAGCGTTTGACCAAGAGAAGGAAGTTTGTCCAAGGAAGTTTGTAAGTTTGTAAAGCATGGACAACAACTGGCTGTCAGAGGAGTAGTGCTAATGTTGAAACCTGTCCAATGTATTATGTATGAGCTTGGACGCTAACGCTGCATTCAGCAAGGCAATGAGGAAATTGAATCCATCCGCCCTCACACCAGTGCCCCAAATAATCCTCGAGGGGTGCGTTTGGACCCCCCTGGCCGGTCCTGCCCTTTACAGCCAAAGCAAGAGCTTCTGTTTTTGTCTCGGATTTCTCTTTTAACATTTCAAAATACCACCACGTCTAGGACCTTCTCCAAATTACTGTACCTCGGCACCTCTGCTGCCCATATTGTCCGCACTTTGCAGCCCATTTCGCGTGAATATCTGCTATTGTCTGGCCCGGCCCGTGCATGGGGTACCAGCACAGCGCATGTTGGTGAGCTGTGATGTCCCGCCGACATGACGGGACGCTCAATGAGGAAGAGGAGACATGCCGGTCTATTTTAAAGATGAAGCGACGTGCTCTGTGGGCTGTTTTTAGCGCGCCTTTAAGCTTGTTTGGTTGCCTTCGAGTTGGGGGCTGGAGTGAGCGTGGAGGAGATATTTAAAGATCACACGGTCACCATAAACATCATAAAATCACTCTCGATCAGACTGCTAGGAATGATTCTGAGCGGCATTACAGTTAAGTGCACTCCTCTTTACTTGCCGCACGACAGCAGGATCATGCGCCATCGATCCAGTAGGGTCATGCCGGTATCGAATCTATAGTGGCGTGATGAGTCTGATGGGGTTTTTAGTCATGTTGTTACACGGGTGTCCAAACTTTTTTCACCGAGAGTCACGTGATGAATAATGAAAAGAAGTGTCACTTTGATATTTTTTAACTTAAATTAATTTCAAATTTCAAGTTCAAAATGATCTGTGATTTATTTATTTTTACCTTTTTTGCTGTTTTTTTAATATATATTGTAACTTCCTTTGTTAAAAAAAATGATTTTTTTCTTTAATGTTTCAACTCTGCTACTAAAATGACGTTATTTTTCCTTACAATATTACACATTCACAGTCATAACATTATATCGCAGCTTTGTGATTTTTTTTGTTTTCATTTTTGCTGTTTTCTGTATATATTTCAACTTCCTTCGTAAAATTAATGCTTTTTTCTTTAACGTTTTAACTTTGCTACTAAAATGGTGTTATTTTTCCTCACAATATTACACATTCACAGTCATAACATTATATCTCAGCTTTGTGATTTTTTTTTTTTCGCTGTTTTCTGTATATATTTCAACTTTGTTCGTAAAATACAGTTTTTATCCATTAATGTTTCAACTCTCTGCTACTGAAATGATGGTATTTTTCCTCACAATATTACACATTTGCAGTCATAACATTGCATTTTTGTTCTGGTTAGCATTGGGCTTTGCTCTCTTAATATTTTCACTTTATTCTCGTGAAATTACAGCTGTTTGTTTTCCATTTCTGCCTTTTCAACTTTTGTCTATTTTTTTTTTTTACATTATTCCCATAATATTTTGACATTACTCTTGCAATGTTATAACTTTTTCCACAACTTCATTTAACAAAAATTGGAAGGAGGAAAGCTAACACCCTTGGTGGCTGAACTGACTTCTCTGCAACACAAACTCGGTATCAGATCGACTCAGCAAAAACTTGCGGTATCCGCTCTCGTGCAGCAACAGCTCGGAGGCGATGACGTCACGCCGCCTCGGGCTGAGTTGCCATCAAGCCACGTGACGCGACCCGGCCAGGCTTTGCATAAGACTTCGTTCCCAGTGTGGCGCGCACGGAAGCGGGATTTGCAGCTCGGTCACGTTTGGCTCACGTTTGCGCGCGGGTTGCCAGTCGGCTGACTACCCGGGGGAGGGGGAGAGGGAGGGGCTTGTTGCTGGAACATGTAAACACTAAACACCCTGGCCACGTGACCGTTTCCCAAAGTGGCAAATATCAATCATAAGGTCATATTCGCGGATAAGAGCACGCCATTCATCTTTGGCGACCACGTTAAAGTCCGCTTACCCGAGGTTCTCCGGGGTGAAAGCTCGGTTCAGGTCGGTGTCCACGTATCGGGTGCATTTCTCCACAGCCCTCGGGTTGGTGATGAACGGCTTGGTCTCCACCGTCTTCCGTTGGATCTCGGCGCCGTTCTTCGTCCACAGGTTGACGAGCGTCACGCCGGACATCTCGTTGCCGTGAGTGCCCCCGAAGATAGCCACCCGCCGGGCCTCGCTGAAGCGGGCGACGTGGCCGTGGGACGAAAACATGGCGGGCAGGCGGGTCGAGTTCGGCGGAGGCTTCGAGAGCGCACGGCGGAGCAAGACAAAGTCAAAAGTTTCCAGTCGGGGGGGCTTGGCAAGTGTGTCGGCTTTCAAACGCCTCCTCCGATGCTTCTGCGCTTGCGTGGCTTGGCCGCGGGCCCAGTGGAGACAGTCAGGGAGCACGACATGTCTACCTGCTCTAACGAGACGCCTCCCCGCCGTCAGCCAATGGCGTTGTGACGTTCGCCGACGAACCGGTTCTTTTCAACGGCTCGAACGATGGGAACCGGGTCGCGAGTGGGAACCGTTCTTTCTCCCCAATGTTGTGACGTCACTGCAAAGAAGAGCGGTACGGCGCCACCTTGTGGAAGATTTAGGACGAGCCCAGATCAGACTTTCAAATGTAGCCCAAAGATGTAAAATCAATATTTCAGAATACTGCTGTTGGGTAGAGTATCGCAATTCATTCCTCCCAGTAATTATTTCCAAGAGTAAACAAGTTAAGGCCAGGCTGGCTTCTTACAACGTAATAAATGCAAAAATTAACTAAAGAAGACCGTTTTTCGAACGGCACTTTAGAAGGAACGGCTCACCAAGATCCGGCTCCCCTCAGCGAGTCATAAATCCCATCTCTTTTAGCGTACACGGAATAATGAATAGATAAATACAGAGACTAACAAGGAACTTTGCAATTAATTGATAAATATGATAAATATACAATTTAAGTCATATTCAGTTACACTGGTGACCACACTGCAGGGTTTTTATTGTATTTTTACAATAAATGATGAAAAAAATATAACTAAAAAAACCAAAACAGCAAAAATGGGAATACCTGCAGTGGCTTTACAAGAATAATATCAAAATATTAAGGGGAAATATATGTAACCTAATGAGAAACGTCGTAATTTAATGGGCATAATGTCGTAATAATATGAGACATACAGTATTAAGAGGAACTTTAACATTCGAGCACAAAAAAGTTGAAAAATACATTCATAAAATTAAGTTGTGATATGACAAACAAAAACAGGGGGGGAAATATTACGGGTAAAGATTCATAATTATAAGAAGAATGTTGAAATGAATAGTTAAAAAAATTTTAAAAAATCATAGCAGAAGAAATGCAAAGTCATTTTACGAGAATGGCATCAAAATGTTAAGAGTATGCAGTCGTATTCTAACAAGAAAAAGTTGCAATTTTTGATAAAAACCTTGTAATATAATGAGGAAAACTGTCATTTTAGTACTGTAGAGTTGCAAAAAAAATCATTTTTTAAAGTTGTAATATTATGGGAAACAAAGAAAACACAATTTTTAACGTTATGGGAATAAAGTCAAAATATTACCAGTTCAAGCATTTGGATGTTTTTTCAACACAGAAAATGGGGGGTAAAAAAAGAACAATGTTGACAGCAAAAATATCAACAAAATATCAAAGTAAAAAGGTTGCATCCTTTCATTTTATCACTATGTGGGCAAACTATGGCATAAAGTCATAATATTGATTGGGGAAAAAATGACATTTTACCCCCCCAAAAATTAAGAAACTAATGTCATAATAGTATTATTTTTAATTAAATCATTTCTGCAAAATGTTTGGCACTATTGGAAACAAAAAATAATCAAGTTGGCCCCCGTATGCTTTGATTTTACCATATGCGCCCCCTTCTCCATGTAAACATAGCATATGAGAAGGGCTCTACCGTAACATGTGTTCTGAAGATTGCGTGTCCGTGTGCATACTTTGTCACGACAAACTCTCACAATGTTTGACCCGCGGCGGGAGAACGATATTACCCATTAACCTCAGCTATGACTGTCAAGCTCTGCATCCTTTGACGCTGCGGCTTCGTTTTGCGTAAAACTACTCTAGATTGTACACAGCGTGGTGCAGCCTCGGTTTTCCACTGCAGGAAACCACGGCTATGTCATTAGTTTTTAATGATTCGTTTTTCCTCTTTTCTCTTTTTTTTCCCTGTTAGGGCTAGATGTTGGTTCACAGTAAAAAATGAACAATTCAATCAGGACATTTAGCACATTTCGTCATTATGCTATGTGTGAGCATGCTAGCGTTAGCATTTTTTGCCATAAGTAAGTACAGACCTACAGAAACACTTGCTAAGTTTTAGCACGCATTGCTAGCATGTTACATTAGCATAGTGACATTTTCGCTGTTTTCATTAGTGGAAACCCATGTAAACACTACACGCGGTATTGTGCTAGGTTTAGTATGCTAACATTGGCACTGTTTTCCATCCATCCATCCATTTTCTTCCGCTTATCCAAGGTCGGGTCGCGGGGGCAGCAGCCTAAGCAAGGAAGCCCAGACGTCCCTCTCCCCGGCCACTTCGTCCAGCTCTTCCCGGCGGATGCCAAGGCGTTCCCAGGCCAGCTGAGAGACATAGTCTACCCAACGTGTCCTGGGTCTTCCCCCCGAGGCCTTCTACCGGTCGGACGTGCCCTGAACACCTCCCCAGGAAGGCGTCCGAGAGGCATCTTAACCAGATGCCCGAGCCACATCATCTGGCTCCTCTCAATGCGGAGGAGCAGCGGTCCTACTCCGAGTCTCTCCCGGATGACAGTGCTTCTCACCCTATCTCTAAGGGAGAGCCCAGCCACCCTGCGGAGAAAACTCATTTCGGCCGCTTGTACCAGCTATCTTGTCCTTTCGGTGACTACCCAAAGCTCACGACCATAGGTGAGGGTAGGAACGCTGCACCAATCCGCCTGTCCATCTCGCGTTCCATCCTTCCCTCACTCGTGAACAAGACCCCGAGGTACTTAAACTCCTCCACTTGGGGCAGGACCTCATCCACGACCCGGAGATGGCAAACCACCCTTTTCTGGGCGAGAACCATGGACTCGGCTTTGGAGGTGCTGATTCTCATCCCAGCAGATTAAAACCCAGCTGCGAACCGATCCAGTGAGAGTTGAAGGTCACTGCCTGATGAAGCCAACAGGACCACATCATCTGCAAAAAGCAGAGACCGAATCCTGTGGCCACCAAACTGAAACCCCTCAAAGCCCTGGCTGCGCCTAGAAATTCTGTCCATGAAAGTAGTGAACAGAATCGGTGACAAAGGGCAGCCCTGGCGGAGTCCAACCCTCACTGGCAAAGGGTCAGACTTATTGCCGGCAATGCGAAGCAAAATCTGACACCGGTCATACAGGGAACGAACCGCCTGGATTTGGTATTCCGATACCCCATATTCCCGGAGCACCGTTAAATGCCTTCTCCAAGTCCACAAAACACATGTAGACTGGTTGGCCAAACTTCCATGCACTCTCAAGGACCCTGCCGAGAGTATAGAGTTGGTCCACAGTTCCACGACCAGGATGAAAACCCCACTGCTCCCCCTGAATCCGAGATTCGACTATCCAGCGGATCCTCTTCTACAGAACCCCTGAATAGACCTTACCGGGAAGGCTGAGGAGTGTGATCCCACAATAGTTAGAACACACCCTCCGGTCCCCCTTCTTGAAAAACGGGACCACCACCCCAGTCTGGAAGTCCAGGGGCAATGACTCCGATGTCCATGCGATGCTGCAGAGTCGTGTCAACCAAAACACGCCCACAGCATCCAGGGCTTTAAGGGACTCCAAGCGGATCTCATCCACCCCCTGGGCCTTGCCACCAAGGAGCTTTTTGACCACCTCGGTAACCTCAGCCCCAGAGATAGGAGAACCGCCTCAGAGTCCCCAGGCACTGCTTCCATGTTGGAAGACGTGTCGGTGGGATTGAGGAGGTCTTCAAAGTATTACCTCTATCAAGTCGAGGTCACCAGCACCTCGTCTTCACCATACACGGTGTTGACTGTGCACTCCTTCCCCCTCCTGAGATGGCGGATGGTAGTCCAGAATCTCTTTGAAGCTATTCAGAAGTCGTTTTTCATGGCCTCTTCGAACTCCTCCCATATCCGAGTTTTTGCCTCAGTGACTGCCAGAGCCGAAGACCGCTTGGCCTGCCGGTACCTGTCAGCTGCCTCCAGAGTCCCATGGGCCAAAACGGCCTGATAGGACTCTTTCTTCAGCTTGACGACATCCCTCACCGCTGGTGTCCACCAACGGGTTCTGGGATTACCGCCATGGCAGGCACCGGCCACAGCTCCGATCGGCCGCATCGACAATGGAGGCACGAAACATCGCCCACTCGGACTCAATGGCCGCAGCCTCTCTCGGAACATGATCAAAGCTCTCCCGGAGATGGGAGTTGAAACTCCTTCTGACTCTGCCAGACGTTCCCAGCAGACCCTCACAATGCGTTTGGGTCTGCCAGGTCTGACCGGCATCTTCCCCCACCTTCGAAACCAACTCACCACCAGGTGGTGATCGGTTGAGAGCTCCGCCCCTCTCTTCACCCGGGTGTCAAAAACATGTGGCCGCAAGTACGACGACACAACCACAAAGTCAATCATCGAACTACGGCCCAGGGTGTCCACATGTGCACTTGGCACCAGGACACCCTTATGCTTGAACATGGTGTTCGTTAGACATTCCGTGACGAGCTCAAAAGTCCAATAACAAAACACTGCTCGGGTTAAGATCAGGGGGGTCGTTCCTCCCAATCACACCACTCCAGGTTTCACTGTCGTTGCCAACATGAGCGTTGAAGTCACCCAGCAAAAAAAAGAGAATCCCCCAAGGGAGCACTCTCTAGTACTTCCTCTAAGAACTCCAAAAAGGACAGGTATTCTGAACTGCTGTTTGGTGCATAAGCACAAACAATAGTCAGGACCCGTCCTCCCACCCAAAGGCGTAGGGAAACTACCCTCTCGTTTACCGGGTTAAACTCCAACGTGCAGCCTTAAAACCGGGGGGGGCAACAAGAATTGCCACCCCTGCCCGTCACCTCTCATTGCTGGCAACACCAGAGTGGAATGAAGTCCAGCCCCTCTCGAGAGGACTGGTTCCAGAGCCGTTGCTGTGCGTTGAGGTGAGTCCGACTATATCTAGCCGAAATTTCTCCACGTCTTGCACCAGCTCAGGCTCCTTCCCCGCCAGAGAGGTGACAATCCACGTACCGACAACTAGCTTCTGTAGCCGAGGATCGGACCGCCAAGGCCTCTGCCTCCGGCCGCCACCCAGCTCACTTAGCACCCGACCCATTTGGCCCCTCCTACGAGTGGTGAGCTCATGGGAGGGGGTCTGTTTTCATTAGTGGGAACACTTAGTGCTAGCATGTACATATTAGCATAGTAGCATATTTTGCCGTGTTTGTAAGTACTAACACACGCACTAACACAAGCGCTTAAGTGTTAAGAGAGGTTAAGAGTAACAAGTGTCAGACAGTTAACTCTACAAACAAGACACAAGTGTGCAGGTCATGGGAGAAGGGGCTCCACTTGTTTATTCAACCAGTTATACAAAAGCAACATGGACTACCAGAACTTTCTCATCTAGACCTCCTCCCTTTACTGGAAGCAGAGCCTCTTGGCAAAAGCCAGGGACACACTTCACACAAAATGGATCTGCAAAAACGGGTTACAAAAGAATCTGTTATAAAAACCATCCGGTCAAGAGGACGTCTTCTTCAGTCCAATTCACAGAAAAGGGGGTCCCCCCCGTCACTACTTTCAGCATCTTCTGTGTTCTGGTGGTCAGCTGACTTTTTTTTTTTTTTTTTAACCTCGGTTCATTATGTTTATTGTGTTCAAAATAACTTGAAACGTTCCAAACGGATTCGGATGACACTTTTAGCACTTGTCGGAAACGGGACACGGAAGGGGTGATTACATTTCGGGGGTGACTCGGATCGGCTGTCGTAGGACTCTGACTAGGGGACCGTTTACGGCATTTTGGTGTGGAACTCCACAAAAAAAGAAATTCTATGAGCCACAAAAATGGATCTTGGACTCAGCAACGAGGAAAGTAGAAAGGAGGGAAGGGTCATGACCTTGGGCCACAGTCTTCCGGGTTGCTTATCCAAGATTTCCTCTTCTTCTTCTTCTTGGTTCCAAGTTCAGCATCTTGGCGTTGGGTCGTCTCGAGTGTTTTGTCAGCAACATCTCCAGTCTGGTCTGGAGAGCTACATATGGATTCCCCGTTAGACACCCGGGAAGAGACTTCTCGCTTCTTTTTTGCGCTTCCTGTGAAGGAGGCGGCATCACTGTGGGCTTTCTCGCTCGGGTCGTCATCTTCTTGAGCAGAATCGGGATGCTTCTTTTTCTTTTTCCTCTTCGGGGAAGCCGCGGTCACGACCGAATGGCTTTCTGCTCCGTCAATCAGTGCGAGCGGTCGCTTTTTCTTCTTCTTTTTTAGCCTCTCGCCGCTAGGAGGTTCGCTGGGGGCACGGGAGGAGAATTCCTCAGCGGGGTCGTCTCCTCTTTTGCGTTTTGCTTTTTTGCTTTGGTGTTCCCCGCAGTCCACCGGCGCAGTAAACACACGAGCGTCTTTCAAGCTTCCATTCTCTTCTTGTCTCTTCTTCTTCTTCTTTTTCTTTGGCTTCACCGCGGTGATGTCATCTTTGGACCCGTGCAAATCAGTTTCTCCTCCTTCGTTCTCCGTGTTGTTTAGCTCGTCATTCACTTCGCTGACGGGATCTTGTTCTTCCCCAGACAGTTGCTCATTAGATAGAGTGTCCACTTGGCTCTTTTCGGGACTGACTGGCTCATTTCCTGCCAAGTCTGCGGCATCGTTAAGTTCTTCCCGGAAATGGATGCTCTTGCTTCTGCTCGGAAGTTTGTTTTTCTTTCTTCTTTGAGGTGGTTGGAGTTCATGGTTTCTAGGGGAGGGAGCCCCGGCGTCGATCCAAGACAGCCCGGCTGACATTCTTTCAGTTTGCGTGAAAGCAGATCTTCCGTCACACTCACGACTGCCCTTCTCGGTACCCGGTGGTGCCGTGTACCAAGGCTGCGAGCGCGCTGCTTTGGATCGCACCGCAAAACATGTGTTTTCCTGCAACGCAGCACATAAATAGTCACGATCGCTTTCATTTTTGGGATACTCATTTCCCTCCTTTATAAGTAAGTGAATAGTTTTGTAGTTAGGCCACAGAAAACCCGTTTGTGACCTTCTAAATACAGTTTTTCACATTATTAGAGCCCTCTACACATCAACTAGCACCCCTATAATCACCTTTACACTCATATTACCCAATAAAGTGGACATAAAAACAGAAAATAAGACATAAATAAGACTCCTAATGGTGTGTGTCGCTGTAAATATGTTCCTGTAGCGCAAAGAGGAAGTGACATCTTTGAGTTTTAGCTTGGTGTGGGTCTCGCCGTAACAGTAGCCCGTTCTAGGGAGTATTGCGGCTGTTGTGAGATAATTCAAACCCGTAATAATAGGCCTGTTGTTCCGCGGTGGAAGTCTGGTGCTTGTGTATCTCACCAAACATTACAGTAAGCGTAGTAACCACATACCTACATATCATCCCCACCTCCTTGAATGAGTCTTCCGAATGCCTTATACAGTAATCCCTCATTTATCGCGGGTAAGGTATGGAAACAATTGGCCGCGGTCAAAGAGGGGTTACTGTATAAGTACGACTTCCTTATTCATAAATCAAATATTTTTGTAGTAACATTATAGAAAAGCTGTTTTCAACCTTGGAACTAACACCCCCCCCCCAGTCCTTCTCACGCTCATTTTACCCGATTCAGTGGCTATAATTCGAGAAATACGCCGTTTTAGACATAAATGTCAGGAAGGAAGTGACATGGGGGATTCAGAGTTGAGTGTCAGCTGGAGTACGGCCAATATGGCAACCCGTGTTATTGTGACAATGATGATTGTTGTTGTTGTGCAGTAACAGTTGCTGATGGGGATCAAGCTTTGTGTTTTAGTGACACCTAGTGGCCAGTGTGGGCTACTGTTCCTACACTGTATATGCGCTGCATCGTTTAGTCCTTTCTATAGTTTAAAATGCTTAAGGTAGGCCAAGAATATGTACAAATTGCATACTTTTCTATTTGTTTGTATTTTAGTTCATTTAGGCAAAAACAATACAAATAAAAATTCATTGAGTATGCCTATTTTTAACTTTTTAAGAGGCCGTATTCAACCCCAAAACAGCACGATCTCCTCTGGTATTAGAGCAAGTACGCCCTTCAAGGCATATTTTCCACCCAAAATGTAGAATTCGAGGATCTCGGAGGTCATTTCCCGATACGTCAGGACGCAACGGTCCTCTGGACGCAACGGTCCTCTGGTGCGTGTTTGCTTACCACCACTCGGATGCCCTCGCCTCCAAATGTATCGTCTGCTTCATCCCTGTAAGAGTACCACATGTACCACAAAGTCAGCAGTCATTTTTCATGAATATCAAAATATATATTTTTTAAATTATTAAAGCGGGAAAAGCTGTAATATGAGAAAAACTTAACGTGAGAGAAACATAAAGTTGAAATATCAAAGAAAAAAATACATTTCTTAATGTCATATTACGAGAAACAAATTTTAATTTTTTTGAAAATTCTTAGGAAATTGTTTTGGGAATAAGGTCAAATTATTATGAGAATAAAAATAATTATTATTATGAAAAGAAAACAAAAACAACATGAGATAAAAACCACACACACCGCACTGGACTTTTTACTTAATTATGTTTTACAATTACTATGTATTAATATGAAGTCATCTTTATTGATTATCTTTTACGTATTACTGTACCACAAATTGGAAGTGAACAGTTACGTATTACTTATTTATCCTTCTTGGAGAGCTGCTTGACACCTAAATTTCTCTTCGTGATTAATAAAGTATCTATAAGAAATGGGGGAAAAAAACAGCTGTAATTTTATGAGAATTATGTGAAACCATGACAAACAAAATCGCTTTCTCGTGAGAACAAAAGGTCACAATTTGTTACAAAATGTCATCTTGCTGACAGAGTTTTAATATGGGAAAAAAAGGTATGCTTTTTTTTATATGTAAGTCTGAATATCATGAGAAACAAATAAAACAATATACAGATGAAATTTTGGAAACATTAAGTTGAGGGAAAACGTTAATATTACGGAAATAAAGTCTTAAAATTACAAGAACAACACAAAAAAAGTTCAGATATTTGGGGGTGGGGGGAGACCAAAGTTGATACTAATAATACCCTTTTTCACAAACACCACCGAGATGAGTTTTTATCTTGAAGTAGTTTACTATAATGCATCATTATATCTGTTGCTTTAGCAGACATCAAAGGGGTCCTTGCATCCAATCATCTTGGTGGGAAAAGTTTGGACAGCCCCCACACGGACATGTGTGTGTGTGTGTGTGTGTTTGTGTCAATGACGACGCATACTATAACTTCATCTAATACGCTACATACTCTGTCAGTGGCGGTATGTCTTCTCCAGCTTGGTCAACTGTCCGTAACTTGGCTTTGAAATACCTGGAACGCTGCCAGAAGTGGACATATTTAATGAAGCCCCCCATTAAATAATTCTGGAAGGAGGGGAGACAACAACAAAGATGACATTAGGAAACAGGTTGTAGAATGTAAACAACATTGGAGAACAAGTCTTACGTGAAATTTCATATTCTTGTCCTTCTTGAACTTCCTGCGTTTGGGTTTCTGGTTCGTCTTTTGGGGAAAAGAAAAGCTATATTTAGGGAGAATGATCTTCTGCGAATTCATGTTGCTGCTCTCCCGGCCATCATCGCCATGAGAGGATGTGGAGTCCCCCCCGCTGTCCTCCGGGTCGGATTTCTGGAGTTTGCGGGTCTGCGAGGGCTTCTGGGTCAGAAACAGGCTGTCTCCTGAATCGCTGCAAACACACAAGCACCGTGTGGTGTCTCGGTCGGTTCTGTGATAGTGATGGGAAGTTCAGATCATTTTACCGACTCAAATATTTGAGTCCTGTTTAGTAATAAATCTTTTTTCGAATCATTTCGTTCATTTTAGCAAAATATGATTAAAATGCAACATGTGTCTTCCCTATCACATCTACTGCTAAAAGAAACGTTAATCACACTACAATAAAGACAAAATTATGATGCTATGAGAAATTGAAAAGGTTAATTTATTGTTTACCTGGGTATTTTGTCTATGAATCACTCACCTCTCGGTCCCTTTTCGAGTCGTTTGTTCATTACGTGACAGCGCCATGTGAGCTTATTTGACTGCAGTACTGATCAAAAAAGCGGTCACGTGGCAAAAGAACATGAGACTCAAACCCGAAGACTCGAGAGATGAACTAATCAATTCTCTTGCCGGCTCATGCAGCATAGATAGGGTGTTACGCAAATGCGCATGAGCGACTGAACGAATCACTCCCCGAGACGATTCGTTCTTCCCGAGTCACATTTAAGTTTCATTCAAAATGAACAAATCGTTCAAGAACAACCCATCACTTCTTATTCTTTTCCTTTCAGCTTATCCCTTCAGGGGTCGCCACAGCGAATCAATTGCCTCCATCTAACTCTGTCTTCTGCATCCTCTTTTCTTGCGCCAACTACCTTCATGTCCTCTTTCACTACATCCATAAACCTCCTCTTTGTTCTTCCTCTAGGCCTCCTGCCTGGCAATTCAAAACTCAGCATCCTTCTACCAATATATTCACTATCTCTCCTCTGGACATGTCCCAACCATCTCAGTCTTTATCTCCAAAACCTCTAACATGTGCTGTCCCTCTGATGTGCTCATTCCTGATCCTGTCCATCCTGGTCACACCCAAAGAGAACCTCAGCATCTTCATCTCTGCTACCTCCAGCTCTGCCTCCTGTCTTTTCCTCAGCGGCACTGTCTCTAAACCAAACAACATCGCTGGTCTTACCACAGTTTTGTACACCTTTCCTTTCATTTTAGCTGAAACTCTTCTATCACACATCACACCAGACACTTTTCTCCACCCATTCCAGCCTGCCTGCACACGCTTCTTCACCTCTTTTCCACACTCTCCATTGCTCTGGACTGTTGACCCTAAGTACTTAAAATCCTCCACCTTCTTTATCTCTTCTCCCTGTAACCTCACTCTTCCACTTGAGTCCCTCTCATTTACACACATGTACTCCGTCTTGCTGCGGCTGACCTTCATTCCTCTCCTTTCCAGGGCAAACCTCCACCCCTCAAGCTTCTCCTCCACCTGTTCCCTGCTCTCACTACATATCACAATGTCATCTGCAAACATCATAGTCCATGGAGATTCCTGTCTAACCTCGTCCGTCAGCCTGTCCATCACCATAGCAAACAAGAAGGGGCTCAGAGCTGATCCCTGATGGAGTCCCACCTTCACTCGAAACTCCTCTGTCACACCTGCAGCACATCTCCATACTGTCTTATAGTCCTTGTACATGTCCTGCACCGCTTTAACCACTCCAGACTTCCTCATACAATACCACATAAGCTTTCTCCAGATCTACAAAAACACAATGCAGCTCCCTCTGACCTTCCCTGTACTTCTCCATCAACATCCTCAAAGCAAATACTGCATCTGTTGTACTCTTTTTGGCATAAAACCGTACTGCTGCTCAAAAAAGCTCACATTTGTCCTTAATCTAGCTTCAAATACTCTTTCCCTTAACTTCATTGTATGGCTCATCAGTTTTATTCCTCTGTAGTTTCCACAACTCTGCACATCTCCCTTGTTCTTAAAAATGGGCACCAGCACACTTCTCCTCCATTCCTCAGGCATCTTCTCATTATCTAAGATCTTGTTAAACAAACCAGTCAGAAACTCTACTGCCACCTCTCCTAGACACTTCCATACCTCCAGAGGTATATCATCAGGACCGAGTGCCTTTCCATTCTTCATCCTCTTCAATGCCCTCCTTACTTCTTCCTTACTAATCTTTGCTACTTCCTGGTCCACAACAGTCACCTCTTCTACTCTTCGTTCTCTTTCATTTTCCTCATTCATCAACTCTTCAAAGTACTCTTTCCATCTTCCCATGACACTACTGGCACCTGTCAATACCCTTCCATCCCTATCCTTCATCACCCTAACCTGCTGCACGTCCTTCCCATCTCTGTCCCTCTGCCTTGCCAACCTGTATAGATTTTTCTCTCCCTCCTTGCTGTCCAACCTAACATACAAGTCATCATAAGCCCCTTGTTTGGCCTTTGCCACCTTTACCTTCACCTTACGCTGCATCTCTCTGTACTCCTGTCTACTCTCTTCAGTCCTCTCAGTGTCCCACTTCTTCTTAGCTAACCTCTTACTCCGTATACACTCCTGCACCTCCTCATTCCACCCCCAAGTCTCCTTATCTACTTTCCGTCCAGATGACACACCAAGTAATCTCCTACCTGTCTCCCTGATCACAGTAGCTGTAGTTGTCCAGTCATCTGGAAGGACTTCCTGGCCACCCATAGCCTTTTTCAACTCCTTCCTAAAATTCACGCAACACACCTCCTTTTTCAGCTTCCACCATTTCGTCCTCTGCTCTGCCTTTACCCTCTTCATCCTTCTCACCACTAGAGTCATCCTACACACCACCATCCTATGCTGTCTGGCTACACTCTCAACTACCACTGCTTTGCAATCACTGACCTTCTTCAGGTTACACCTTCTACACATGATGTAGTCTACCTGTGTGCTCCTACCTCCACTCTTGTAGGTCACCCTGTATTCCTGTCTCTTCTGGAAGAAAGTATTCACTACATCCATTTCCATCCTTTTTGCAAAGTCGACCACCATCTGTCCTGCGTTCCTCTCTTGGATACCAAACTTTCCCATCACCTCCTCATCATCTCTGTTTCCTGCACCAACATGTCCATTGAAGGCCGCACCAATGACAACTCTCTCACTTCTGGGGATGTTCTGCATCACTTCATCCAGGTCTGACCAGAATTTCTCTTTCTCCTCCATCTCACATCCTACTTGTGGAGTATACCCACTAACAACATTGAACATAATTTCTAGCTTCAGGCTCCTCACTTTATCTGACACTCTTTTTACCTCCAGGACGTTGCTGGGAAACTCCTCCTTCAAAATTACCCCTACTCCATTTTTCTTCCTAGCTACCCCATGATAGAACAGCTTGAACCCTGCTCCTACCGTTCCACCTGGTCTCGTGGACACACAATATGTCTACCTTCCTCCTCTGCATCATGTCATCTAATTCTCTACATTTTCCTGTCATAGTTCCAACATTCAAAGTCCCAACTCTTAGTTCTAGACTCTTGGCATTCCTCTTCTCTCTCCTCCTACGGACACACCTGAACGACCCATCACTAATCTGTGATATTCTGGTTGCCAGGTGTACCTGTCCGGTTTGGCGGGGCCCTCAGCGGACACTGGGCTTTGGCTGCAATGGGGATACTGCGATATTTTCTTCAAATAGTCGGGAGGAATCTTTTCCAGAACCACGTAGCATGACTTCAGTGAGATGGCGGACATGGTGAAGGGACGTTTGGACCGCGATCGCAGGACCTGAGACACGACTATGAACATACAAGAAAGAAAAGCCAGACAATTACGAATGCAGAACGCCAAGTTGCTCAAATATCCCAAACATGTAAATATGACTTCCTACTCGTGTGGGCGTTCTTCTTCTCTTCTTCTTCTCCTTCCTGTGTTTTGAAGGCGGCTAGCATCTTCTGTACTGCATTACCTTCCAGACAATAACATTCCCCACCTTAGTCGCGTTTCTTCCAAACCTATTTCGTGGTTATTTACTTTTGTGTGCTGTTCTCCAGTCATGGTTTGTGGCTGCTCAAGTCCACCATTCCACTTGAACGCAACTCTACCGCGTGCCTTTCTTCTTCTACGCGTTTGTGGCGGCTCGCGACTAACGTTACAGGAGGATACCGCCGCCTACAGTACCGGAATGTACATGCACCGAATTGTATGTACTAGACACAAAAGTTGTGTATTTACAAAAGAGGGGCAAATAAAATGACAAAATGGAGAAAGGGAAAAAATAATTAATGTAAGTAATGTAAATGTATCCTCCAGCCCCCGCCTAAAGTGTGCAATTCGTCGCTCAAGACACTCCTAATGCTAATGCTAACGCTACGGTTAACCGAGTGCTTCCGGCTACGCCCGGAAGTGACGCGAGTTCCCTCACGTGACGGCATAACCAATCAAAACATTAAAAACAAAAACGACAAGCTACGGGTGTCTATTTTTATTTTCACGACTACCCCTAATGCACTTTTCCATGTGATCAACATATGCTATCACTGAAATTGTTAGTAAATTCCCATATATTTAAATGTAGGCCTTGCACCAGAGGAGTGGGAGAACGCTCTCAACCCTCTTTAGTCTTTGGTTGCACTTGTACTAGTGATGGGAAGTTCGGATCATTTTACCGACTCAGATATTTAAGTCCCGCTCAGTCATTTTGTTCATTTTATGCAAAATATGATTAAAACGCAACATGTTTCTTCCCTATCACATCTACTGCTTACACAAACGTTAATCACACTACAAACAAGACAGAATTATAATGCTATAAGAAACTGAAACGATTAATTCATTGTTTACCTGGGTATTTTGTCTATGAATCACTCACCTCACCACTCTGTCCCTTTTCGAGCGCCATGTGAGCTTACCCTATGCTGCATGAGCCGTAAAGAGAATTGATTAGTTCACCGCTCGAGTCTTCGGGTTTGAGTCATTCGTTCATCACGTGACAGCCCTATACACCTTACAGGGATTCGTTCTCCCCGAGTCACATTTAGGATTCGTTCAAAATGAACAAATCGTTCATTAACAACCCACCACTGACTAGTACTTTGGTCGTCGTCGCCGTGCAGCCAAACCTGCGTCTCAATACAACCATGGCAGATATTAGACCAACTGAAAAGGTTCAGCTTCACGTCCCGGACTTGGAGGAACTGCGCGTGGGTAAGAACCCAAGCTGCGCCGTTACACAGACTGATGTAACGTAATGACTAGGGCGTCCGACGTTTGCAGTTCTCAAAAGGGGCCTGGAGGACAACTTTGCAGAAGTTAAGGTGAGCGTGGCGGAGTGTCCCGATCTCACCCAGGCGCCGTTCTGCTTTCCGGTTCAAGGTAAGGCTCGTATGGCGCAAAAATGCACATTTTCAGGACACCGCTGCACCGTCAACTCCTAAGGGAAAATAAGTCACGCTTCGGTATGCAAATGAGCCCATCCAGTAGTCTTCTTCATCTTTTAGGTTTGTGTGGAAGTCCTCGAGTCACAGACGTGGGAGGAGTACCTTACCTGGTACCCCTGGTTCAAAGGCACAAGGTGGGTTTTTTTTGCAACCTGTCGCCCCTGGAGCACCTAAGTGGTATTACCACGATGTTCTGTCTTATCCCCTTCCAAGGAATATGACATGAATGTGGTCTCAAAGGAGGCGGAGCTTCCTGGAGCGTTCGTGTTTGGTGCGGGGGCTGTTTCTTCCAAAGTTGTGGGGATGAACGCGGAGGTATGCGGGGTGTTATTAAGGACCAAGTGTTGTTTACATCCTGGTTCCTTTTGTTACATGTTTTTTTTCTGGGAAATGTGACGGAATTAATATTCATTCACACACCGGTCACACACGCACAAAACGTGTCAACGATTCATGAACACACTCATTGCAAATCGTGTACCCCCACTGAATCCGTTCCGAACACCCCAAAATGTCAACACAAAAGACATTCTATGAGCAGTTTTGCATGCAACTGAACATTTGACATCACTTTTACCTGCTTTTGTTGGGAAGGAAACCATAAATGAGCAAAAATAGCATCAAAAAACACATTATTCTGCTGCAATCTCCGTTTGCAAAAATGTAAAAAAAAATATAACAACTAAATAGCAAGCTTCTAGAACCAGTTAACACGTACTTTGCAGTTTAAGACAGAAAATGTAAACAAACCAGACGATATTTTGGACATCAAACAAGGCAAAGTTTTAACAAAACGTAAGCTACGCAACAGCACCTGACGTATGCAAACATCAAAGATGCATTCGGCGCCACGCCCCTGCCTGCGCTGGGGAAGGCAGACCACAACCTGGTCCTGCTAAAACCTCACTATGCACCAAAGCCAGGACTACGGATCAACTTCTGCATGGGTGTTGAGTGTTAATCATATTTCCTTAGCTCGTCCCTCTGGTGCTAACTGAAGCGGAGGGAAGGCCCGCAGTGAACGGGAGCTACGTCTACTCCATCGATCCGGTGGATGGCCGGTGTCTGCAAGAAAAATACAGCCCGAAATTCTCCGACTGTAGGTTTGGACTGCTGGCGAATCTGTACGCTTGTGAGGGGATGCCCGGAAAGGTAATGACAACAACAACAAGCGCGTGCTCTGCGTACTTTTTGTCCATTTTCATCGTGATGCGTGTCCGCCTCCGTGTCCGAGGTCATCGAGGTCCGTGCCAAGAAGAGAACCGGAGACCGCAGTATTGTGACGGCCTTGAGAAAGACCCTGGAAGTGGAGTACCCCGGAAAGTGCCTCGCTCTCGGGGGCACCTTTATCATGCAGGAGGGGAAAGCAAAGATCCACATCATGGTGAGAAAAATACTTTGAACAGCCAAACATGAAAGGGAAAGTCCCAAACACATTTATGGGCCGTTAAATCGCGTTTGTGTCTCTTAATACTGTCAAATTTTAAAATCCTTCCACTTATAGTCATACCTGCCAGTGTTTTGGGCCAAAGGTGCCAACGGTACATCAAAATATATCACTTAACAGGCGCTTGTGTTGGTGGTTGGCTTTTTGGCGACACCTAGTAGCTGCAATAGTTCATTGAGTTGAGCTTGCGACGCTGTTGGGCGCACAAACTGCAGAATAGAGAGCATACTGGAGGCTTTTCGCCGCGAAATACTTTATAATGCGCTTATTTAATTTAATTTAATTTTAGATTTGTTTTTTTCCTCTTCATTACACTCTGATAGGAAAATAGCGACACAAAACCTGTTCCGTTGCGTGGAAATGGGATGTATTACGTATTCATGCAGACTGATGTTTTCTACTACCATGTCTTTATTCAACACACCATGCACACTCTTTCGCTTTTCGGACCCTTTCCCGTCAGTCGAGGTTTTGTTAGTTTTATGAAGTCTTTGTTCAAGTGTTTTGCACCGTGTGACTCGGCAAGTCGCCACTTTAGTAGATGCACCGGCGTAGTAATCGTGTCACGCCGACAGCCGAGGGAGTTCTCCGTCTGTCCGCTGGACACCGACGAGGACGTCAACAACTGGCTGAAGTACTTTGAGGTGAACGCGCCCCTCGTCTGCCAGTCTGTACTGGTCTCCACAGACCCGGTAAGTAAACACCCCTCTGTTGGCTTTTTCTGCCGTGGAACTCCATCCTTATTCTTGGGTCTGGATGCACGAAGGGACTGGACCTACGCGTGGAGCACACTCACTGCTTCAGCCACCACGGAGAAGGTGGCCACTACTACACAGACACCACACCTGACAGTGTAGAGTACCTGGGCTACTTCATGCCCGCAGAGTTCATCTACCGCATCGACAGACCGAAAGATACCCACGCAGTGGGAAGGGACTAACTGACCTGTTCAATCACGTGATTGTGAAGCACAGTACATCACAAATTGCAGTAAAAACATCGAAATAAAATCTAAAACTTATGCTTTTGTGTTGTTTTTTTATCCATCCATTTTCCTCCGCTTATACGGGTCCGGGTCGCGTGTTATTTTATGATTTATTTAATTAATATTCTTAACTCATAAAGGAATCACGGCAAGCCACGCCTCTCTGTTATGATGGTACGTATGGTGTCCCTGCAGAATCTGGCACTCTGTTATCACTTTTCTGCCCTGAACACACCAACACCGTGTGTATCTCCAACTCACAAACACATATCTAGTCCCTTCCTCATTGTCACTAGGCGACCGGGCGGTGCATTCAGGGACACTTGGAACATTACAATAACGTCTTCTTTCTATATGCGTGTATGTGGGGTCTAAATAAACAAAAATGACAAACAATGAGTGCATATTCTTATCACACACTCGGTAACTTCTCAATTCGATGCTCGGAAATCCCAGATAATACACCCAAAACCTGAATTCAACCTAAATGACGTATCTTTGAATGCAACACTTCATTGCTCATTAAAAGTCGGATAAAGTGTGGTTCAAATCTGCTACCATTAAAGAAAACAATGTTAGGTAGATAGATTAAATGTTCAGTTAATTTGGAATGTTTATACATACAAATATCCATAATCCTGTCTTGCCGTTTATCTTTCTTTCAATAGAATACAGTAAAAATTTTCATATTTCAAACATAGATGCAAATGGGGATTAATTTAAAATTGTGATTAATCTGATTACAGATTTTTAAGCATTTGAAACCCCAAATGTTTTTACAAGTACAGTATAATTAGTATAATCATATATTGTTTACAAACCCAAAGTGCTTAAACGCAGGAAGGCTTTGAACAACATCAAATAGATTTTGCACTACAGTACTGACTTTGTTTTGCACAAACAATTGTGTGTAATACAATTAATTGTAATATTTTGTTGATAGCTTGTTGTATTTCTATATTGTTAAAGTCACAAAATTGTTAAATTGTGTTGAAAAATGTCCTAATCCATCAATATGGCCCACCTTTAGTATATGCCATTCTTGTCTATTTGGTGCATTGCTGCCACCTATCGGTGACTAATCCGCACTTATATGTATGTCTATGTGCATACTGTGTTACGCCGCTAGGGGTGCCCCCAAACACTTAAATTGGCAGTTAATTGTCATGGGTTAGGGTTGTCCAGCACGGCTACTGAGGACAGACATGCCTCACAACGTTTTTAATTGTATATTTTTGGTACAGGGGGAAATTTTCCACATTTAAAAACTAAAACCACCTCGGGTAATAATATCATCTTGTATTTCTTGGTAAACTTTTGGATGATATCTGAATATATTGTGAAATTGAGCAAAAAAAAACCCCGAAACACTCCATTCATCGATGCATGAAAGTAATGTTTATGTCTCGTGTCATAAAACAAAATTAAAATGAAACAGATGAATGCTTATTTACATAGTTTCAATGTTTTGTGCTCACAGCTTCCAGCACACTGGAAAATAAAACATAGTTTTCAACAAATATTTACTCATACAAAGCAAAGCTCAATGAGAAGAATGATGCGAGTTGTTCTGTTAATTCAGTCCCCTGCGGCGTCCATCAACACCACCGTCCGGTCACAGCGACCTTGGAAACCCAACAAATCATCTTAGCTGATTCTGCAGCAGTCCTACACTTGCAGGTTGGTGGATCTCTCTTGCTGTGGCTCACCCAAAAAGTCCCAAAGAGACAAACTCTTGTCTACAGGGTCGCTTCAGTGGCTCACCGCAAGTAATACTCACGGGCTGCTGAAAAAGCAGCAAAGCCTCCACAGCCCAGGACCCCAGCCTTAAGACTAGCTACAAATATGCAAAAAAATAAAAATAAAGTAGAGTGGACATGAGAAAACAGTATTATACGTAACATGTATGATACTATGGCTTACACACCGCGAAACCCAATTGCTCCACCCGTTATACAGCCGCTGTACACTGCATTCTTCCAGTCACTTTCCTCGGTGCTGCAAATAAAAAAATAATGGAGTAATGAATCATGTAATGATAAAATATATCTTTTGATAATGCACAAAAAATAGATATAAATCCAATAATATGGTATAATAATGACACATTAGTATAAGATGTACAGTGTGTATCTTGTTTATGTATTATAATATATAACATGCAGCAGATTGTGTTAATATACCTGGCTTTAGTGTTACGAATAGGGGCAGGTGTAAATAAGCTTCCCACGCCTTTTCGAGCCAGTTTGTGTGTGTATTTGGATTATGTATCTGACATACATGTATTTATATATGTTTTTTTCTTCTGTTTACTGTGCCCAGTGTGGGGGCTATATCACCGACGTCACCCCGCCACCAGCGCGCTAACGCATGCAAGGAAGAGTTGCGGCGTTACCGATTCTATGATGCACTCCGTACAGGAGAACATCGCGCCCACGAGAGCGAAATTCTTGGCGTAGGACATGCCCCTCTGCCCCATGACTTTGAGGACCTCTCGGGCTGTTGGCGTTCTCAGCGGGTCTTTGGGATCGAAACCAACATTGGTGTCAATGCCTGCGATGAAAACACCGAACGCTCCACCGAGGACAAACCCTGTGGAAAAATAAACAAGAGGATGTAAACACAAACTGTGCAGCTGCAAAAACAATAAACTACAATATTACCAGAAACTAGCGTCATAGGTTGGGTTAGGGTTAGGGTTAGGGTAGGGTTAGGGTTAGGGTTGGGTTAGGGGGTTAGGGTTGGTTAGGGTAGGGTTAGGGTTAGGTTTTTGAAAGGTGAGTTCGCCTCCCCCACATGGGGGAAGCGAAAAATGCACGGGCCTGCCTCCAGTTCCAACATCCCTCCCACCATAGTAAACAAAATTAAGCTCTAGTGCTCATCCCGTGCGTGGAACCATTCTTGTCCTCGTTCAGTCTGTCTCTTCGCTATTCACAGCGGAACTATTTGGCTACTGTGGCCTTCTTGGCTTGTACAGTGCATTTATTTGGCTTCTGCGGCTCTCTGGATGCGCAGAGCAATTCCCCTTGTGTGTGTGGTCCTTCGCGACGTTTCGACATCTTTGTGTCTTCTTCAGGCGGCTCCAACACACATCCCCCAGACAGAAAATTTAAAATGGCACCCCCAAAGTACTACTCATTGCATCTATTGTGCTTCATTTACGGCCACCGCCTTTCTTGACTAGGGTTAGGGTTAGGGGTTAGGGTTAGGTTTAGGGGTNTTCTTCAGGCGGCTCCACCACACATCCCCCAGACAGAAAATATAAAATGGCACCCCCAAAGTACTACTCATTGCATCTATTGTGCTTCATTTACGGCCACCGCCTTTCTTGACTCTGATCCCCACACATGCGCGACGAGCATTTTACAAACTAGCACTCAAGTCTGTCAACCATGACCTTTTCTAATTTTTCTAGGTAAGTACATTTGTTTTTCTTCCTTACAGGTGAGTATAGTAGGTAAGTAAATTTATTTTTCTTCCAAACAGGTGAGTATCTTTCTCTTTTTATGAAAGTACCAACAGGTGAGTCAATTTACCTCTGTTTAGCAGGCGAGATGCTTCTCCTTCACTGCTCAAATTTGAAATGGCTGCCCAGTAGCCTGGCCTGTATTTATATACTGTCTCACTACCCCCCCTGGTGGAGAAAATCGACATCTCCTCTCCAATGATGACTCCTTCATCCAACATCTGCAAGACCCCAGCCATCTCTTCCCCACTAACCCTTTCCATGCCAGCATCCACCCACATTTTTCCAAATAAAATGACAATTTCTGATCTTCTAGTGCTTTTATCCTGTGTATTAAACATTTCAATTTGTCCATATCGACCTTATGCTATTTGTCTATTTTGATCTCATATTCTATAATAATACACAATATTGTCATAATTAAGGGTTCCTCCAAACCTCAGATCTGGTGTTATAGATCCGAAAACATGTGTCTTGCATTCCTCCAGCCTCCCAGACTTGGTGTTATTAGTCCACAAAACACATGCCTTGCATGCCTCCGTCCTCCAAATTAGGGTTTAACAACCACTCAAATAATTCCCATTTTGGGTTTCTTTTTCATCCAATTAGATTTTTGTGTGTGGTGTTCTTAATTAGGGTTATAAATGGTTAGGTTTAGGGCTTGGCCTTGGGGTAGGGTTTATTACGCTTAGGGTTACAGATGGTTAGGGTTAGGGCTTGACTTTGGGGTGGGACTAATTCCTCTTAGGGTTACAGATGGTTAGGTTTAGGGCTTGGCTTGAGGGTAGGGTCAGTTGTATTTGGGGCTCCCAATGGTTAGGGTTAGGGTTTGCATACAGGGTAGGGCTAAATCCAAATAATCCCAAACTAGGGTTAAAATACTGCTCCAATTGGCTTTAAAAGACCGGTAGGGGAGGGGCTTCCCTGAAGGCGGCACTGGCGGGTTAGGTTTTTGAAAGGTGAGTTCGCCTCCCCCACATGGGGGAAACGAAAAATGCACGGGCCTGCCTCCAGTTCCAACATCCCTCCCACCATAGTGAACAAAATTAAGCTCTAGTGCTCATCCCGTGCGTGGAACCATTCTTGTCCTCGTTCAGTCTGTCTCTTCGCTATTCACAGCGGAACTATTTGGCTACTGTGGCCTTCTTGGCTTGTACAGTGCATTTATTTGGCTTCTGCGGCTCTCTGGCTGCGCAGAGCAATTCCCCTTGTGTGTGT
>QODF01000173.1:1960763-1982619 GCA_024372805.1 Oostethus manadensis
TGGTCCATTTATCTTCCCTGGGTGGAGTATGCCCACAACACCCTTGTCTGCTCGTCAACGGGCCTGTCACCCTTTCATGTGGTTCACGGCTTCCAGCCTCCTGTTTTTTCCTCCCAGGAAGCGGACTGCACGGTCTCCTCCGTGGCTGCGTACCTGCGTCGAGTCCACCGCGTTTGGCGCGACACCAGAGCCGCCCTGACTCGTACCGCCAAACGCAACCAAAGAATCGCTGACCGGCACCGCCGGCCGGCCCCTGAGTACAAGCCTGGCCAGAAGGTATGGTTGTCAGCCCGAAATGTGACCCTGGGGGGTGAGTCTAGGAAGTTGGCCCCCAGATTAATCGGACCTTTTGAGGTGGAGCGAAGGGTCTCCCCAGAGACAGCACGGCTGAAACTCCCTGCTTCCCTGAGACGTCATCCAGTGGTTCACGTGTCTCGACTCAAGCCTGTAGTTTCCTGTGCCCTCTCTCCACCTGCAGCAGGTCCCCCCCCAGCTCAGCAGGTAGAGGGCCATCCGGCATACACGGTCAATACCATCTTGGATGCCAGGAGGCGGGGCAGGGGTGTTCAGTTTCTGATCGACTGGGAGGGCTATGGACCCGAGGACCGTTCTTGGATTTCCCGTTCCCTTGTTCTTGATAAGTCGCTAATTTCTGATTTTTACCGTAGATTCCCGAAGAAGCCAGGAGCACCGCCAGGGGGCGTCCGTTGATGGAGGGGGGGAGTACTGTCACGCTCTGCGTTGACACACCTTGGCCACTCCTTCTGGCGGAGCTATGTGAAGTCCCACAGCTGTGGTCAATCATCATCACCACCTTCTTAAGCTCACCTGCAGCGACTGGATGGCACTCGGCTATTCGCCACATGGGGGAAGCGAAAAATGCACGGGCCTGCCTCCAGTTCCAACATCCCTCCCACCATAGTAAACAAAAATAAGCTCTAGTGCTCATCCCGTGCGTAGAACCATTCTTGTCCTCGTTCAGTCTGTCTCTTCGCTATTCACAGCGGAACTATTTGGCTAGTGTGGCCTTTTTCGGCTTGTACAGTGCATTTATTTGGCTTCTGCGGCTCTCTGGCTGCGCAGAGCAATTCCCCTTGTGTGTGTTGTCCTTCGCGACGTTTCGACATCTTTGTGTCTTCTTCAGGCGGCTCCACCACACATCCCCCAGACAGAAAATATAAAATGGCACCCCCAAAGTACTACTCATTGCATCTATTGTGCTTCATTTACGGCCACCGCCTTTCTTGACTCTGATCCCCACACATGTGCGACAAGCATTTTACAAACTAGCACTCAAGTCTGTCAACTATGACCTTATCTAATTTTTGTAGGTAAGTACATTTTTCCTCACAGGTGAGTATAGTAGGTAAGTAAATTTCTTATTCTTCCAAACAGGTGAGTATCTTTCTCTTTTTACGAAAGTACCAACAGGTGAGTCAATTTACCTCTGTTTAGCAGGCGAGATCCTTCTCCTTCACTGCTCAAATTTGAAATGGCTGCCCTGTAGCCTGGCCTGTATTTATACACTCTCACTACCCCCCCTGGTGGAGAAAATCAACATCTCCTCTCCAATGATGACTCCTTCATCCAACAACATCTGCACCATCCTAGCCATCTCTCCCCCACCAACCCTTTCCATGCCAGCCTCCACCCACATTTTTCCAAATAAAATAACAATTTGTGATCTCCTAGTGCTTTGATCCTGTGTTTTAAACATTTCAATCTGTCCATATTGACCTTATGCTATTTGTCTATTTTGACCTCATATTCTATAATAATAAACAATATCGTCATAATTTAGGGTTCCTCCAAACTTCCGATCTGGTGTTAGAGATCCCAAAACATGTCTCTTGCATTCCTCCAGCCTCCTAGACTTGGTGTTTTAGTCCACAAAACACATGCCTTGCATGCCTCCGTCCTCAAAATTAGGGTTTAACAACCACTCAAATAAATTCCCATTTTGGGTTTCTTTTTCATCCAATTAGATTTTTGTGCGTGGTGTTCTTAATTAGGGTTACAACTGGTTAGGTTTAGGGCTTAGCCTTGGGGTAGGGTTTATTACGCTTAGGGTTACAGATGGTTAGGGTTAGGGCTTGACTTTGGGGTGGGACTAATTCCTCTTAGGGTTACAGATGGTTAGGGTTAGGGCTTGGCTTGAAGGTAGGGTTAGTTATACTTAGGGCTCCCAATGGTTAGGGTTAGGGTTTGCATACAGGGTAGGGCTAAATCAAAATAATCCCAAACTAGGGTTAAAATACTGCTCCAATTGGCTTTCAAAGACCGGTAGGGGAGGGGCTTCCCTGAAGGCGGCACTGGCGGGTCAGGTTTTTGAAAGGTGAATTTGCCTCCCCCACATGGGGGAAGCGAAAAATGCACGGGCCTGCCTCCAGTTCCAACATCCCTCCCACCATAGTGAACAAAATGAAGCTCTAGTGCTCATCCCGTGCGTGGAACCATTCTTGTCTTCGTTCAGTCTGTCTCTTCGCTATTCACAGCGGAACTATTTGGCTACTGTGGCCTTCTTGGCTTGTACAGTGCATTTATTTGGCTTCTGCGGCTCTCTGGCTGCGCAGAGCAATTCCCCTTGTGTGTGTGGTCGTTCGCGACGTTTCGACATCTTTGTGTCTTCTTCAGGCGGCTCCACCACACATCCCCCAGACAGAAAATATAAAATGGCACCCCCAAAGTACTACTCATTGCATCTATTGTGCTTCATTTACGGCCACCGCCTTTCTTGAGTCTGATCCCCACACATGCGCGACGAGCATTTTACAAACTAGCACTCAAATCTGTCAACTATGACCTTTTCTAATTTTAGTAGGTAAGTACATTTGTCTTTCTTCCTCACAGGTGAGTATAGTAGGTAAGTACATTTCTTTTTCTTCCAAACAGGTGAGTATCTTTCTCTTTTTATGAAAGTACCAACAGGTGAGTCAATTTACCTCTGTTTAGCAGGCGAGATGCTTCTCCTTCACTGCTCAAATTTGAAATGGCTGCCCTGTAGCCTGGCCTGTATTTATACACTGGGGTGGAGTCCGCTTTACACACCCGTATGGAGCCCACGAGACACCCCAACACGGTGTGCAAAATAGTAGAGTGGTCATTCAGTGCCTACAAACCGGTGCTGATAATTGGGGACTCAAACCTTTCAAGAATCCCTCCTTTTAAACACCCTCAGGTCCAAGTGGACAGTTACCCGGGGGCCACTTTTCATCATATTAGGGAAATTCTGAGAAAGAATTCCCCTATGCTGAGACCAGAAAGGGTTATCTTGGCCCTAGGACTGAACAACTGCCTAAGGGAACAAAACAAAACAACTGTCTGGAAACAGTTACAACAAGTATTAAAAACATGTGAGGAGATACTTCCCAAGGCGACTGTATATGTTCCACTTATTAATTTCTCAGACCAATTGACTCCGGTTCAGAAAGACATATTGGGATATTTAAATGACATCATTGAGAAGAAATGCCAATATATACCAGATATCAGCAAATTACTTTTTAAAACAGAACCTCATGATACAATTCATTGGACAAAAGAGACGGCTTTTAGGATTTTTAATTTTTGACTGGATCATTAAAATTTTCTTTAGGGTAGCAAGGTGTAAATACAACTCCCCAATATTATAATATCACCAACTTGTCTACTTCTTTTATACTTTCACCTGCCCAGGCCAAGGTGTTGGAAAGGGGTCTACCTTTTATTCCCACGCCACAGCAGCAGGACAGGGAGGAGCTTAAAAGGGACTTATATAAATATCATAGGAGAATTAGACTTTTGGATCACTTCGAATATGAAACAAAGTATTTACACTTACCTTTTATGAATCCCTCCACTTGGGCTCCCCCCTTGGAAACGGCCTCCCCGAACATCAGGGCTCTGATCCACAGGGACCTGACTGCTCTCACCCATTGTAGGGTACGTCCGCCACATCACTGCAACCTAGACAAAGAACATTAGGAAGCTTTGAGGTCACTGCAAAGCAATAAAAACATAATCATCAAACCTGCTGATAAAAGATCCCAATATTTACTGAAAGCTAATAGACAGTTGGACAATAATAAACACTATGCTCCCATATTACACACCATTCCATATACAACTCAAAAAAAATCTGTCAAATACTACACCACTTGAAAGACCAGGGCTTCATCACATCTAAACAAGTCACTTACCTTTCAGGACCGGACCAGCCAAGGCAACGACAGTTTTACCTCTTACCTAAGATTCATAAGGCCCCGGACAGCTGGACTGTCCTCTTCCGGGTACCTCCGGGACGTCCCATCATCAGAAACTGTGGATCGGAGTCCTGTAGAATAGCAGAATTTATTGATTATTATAATAATTCCCTATCACAGAGACATAATAGTTATATCAAAGACACATATGATTTTGTGCATAAGTTAAGAGCAACCGGAGTACCAAAGCAGGCGTTTTTATTTTCGATAGACATTACCTCCCTCTATACAAATATAGAAACACAGAAGGCCTTCTGTACATATCCAGACTCCAAGCGCCCGGACCAAGCCATCCTTCAGCTGTTGGAGCTGAGCCTTACCTTTAACGACTTCGAATTTAATGGGAAATATTACTTACAGATCCATGGAACAGCAATGGGAAAGAAATTTGCACCTGCATATGCTAACCTTTATATGGCCATGTGGGAACAATCAGCATTCCCCAAGTGTACTACCTTACCCCTATTGTACCTCAGATATCTGGATGACATCTTTGGTGTGTGGGGAGCCTCCAAGGAAGAGTTCCAGATCTTCTTGGACACCTTAGGGACACATCACCCATCCATAAAAATCACTCACAATACACACCCGGAACAGTTAAAATTTTTGGATACGCGGGTTTTTTTTCACACACAAAGATACCGGTGACAAGCAACTGCCAACAAGAGTGTGGTTCAAAAAAACAGACAGCCATGCTCTTCTACACAAAACTAGCTTCCACCCCAGACATATATTTAAAGGAATTATTAAATCACAACTCATACGCTTTCACCGGATATGCACTTTCCCAGAGGACGTTGATAGAGCGACACAAACTTTATTTAAGGCATTGAGACGAGGATACTCTGGACGCTCCCTGAGATACATTGGACGGGAGGTAAAGGACACATTTCAAAACACGGGAATGTATGACAAACAGGGGGATGACCGCTTGATCATCCCCTTCGTCTCCACATATTCTGGATCTGCGGTGAGGCTCGGCTCCCGGCTCCCGGCTGAAGGACCACTTTCAGCAGGCCCAGGAGGAGAATACGGTGCTGAAGAACTTCAGGGTCATCTCGGCGTACAGGAGAAACAAAAACCTCAGGGATATTTTGGTAGACGCCAAGATGAACAGACTACCCCCAAAACGACAGTTCTTTACTTACCGTAAATTTCTTCAAAATCCCCTGGCTGGCACTAGCGCCCCCATCTGGCAGACTTTATCACCTAAAACCACCAATGTGGTTTATGGGATCCAATGTAACAATTGTCAGATGATATATATTGGGGAAACTCAAAACACAATAGAGGAGAGGATAAAACAACATGTCTATCAGAATAAAAAAGGCAATACAAAAGGGCTCCTTTATCTACATTTTAAATTACACACACTGGACAACTTACAGGTGTTTGGCTTGGAGAGCAGGAAAAGTTGGACGGTGACTCAGCGCAGGCGAGCGGAAACCAAATGGATCAAGTCCATGAAAACTATCAAGCTGCTTGGCCTGAATAGTAAATATCAACATACGCACCTGCCGTGGATGCTCCTCATCTTTCTCTACGCAAACCCACGGACCGGATGCATAGGGTTCCGCCTTCCTTTTTTAATCTTTTAATCTATTTATGGGCGATGCTTTTATATTTTATTTATCTTAATGCATGAGATTGGTTTTACTATTCATAGCACTTTTTACAGCACTTATTTATAGCACTTTTATCTTTTGCCGTGTTGTCGTGTATTTTTAGTTGGCGGAACCATTTTCCGGGGACCCGGAAGTACGTTGAGGGCATGATGTCACATCCGGCCTTGGGAATTTCTTTTCCTGCCCAAGCCAAACCTTGATGACCAAAAGTAACTTATAGTTATTTAAGGTCCTGTCCAGTCAGACCAGTGGCTTTTATTCTCCACTGGACGGCATTTTTAGGATGAAACTGACGTTTTAGGGAGAAATCATCACATATTTATTTATTTATGAGTTCATTTAATTATTAAATTTTATCTCTCTATCTATATATATATATATATATTATTATTTTAGGTACTTTCTGTATGTGCTTTGTGTTATTTTTTAGCATGCTTTTACATAGGGCTTTGTCCGTTTATGCATGAGTGTGGTTTTATGAATTGCCGTTTGAGGGAGACATTGTCCCCTGAATTGCATGTTTTATCATATTTATTGTCTTAGAAATGGACTTGATTGTTTTTTGATATAGCACTTATTTTTAAGCACATGTTTCTATTCATATTTTTTATGATTATTTATGATTTTTATTTTATAATTGTATGCTTTTATGATTCAATATTGTGATATTTTTGCTTCTTAGACTTTTAGGTCAGTTTTATCCTAACATTTGCTGACATAACCTGCTGGGCAAAATGGGAGAGATATATTTTAATTATTTTAACTTTCTTCTTGTTCTTTTAAACAAAACACCTTTTTTTAAATTCTTTCTTAAAAATTCCTGGGGCTTTTAAAAATACCACCTGTGCCAGCGTGAGGGGATCTTTGTTTTACAAAGTGCCCTGTTATAATGTCCCTACACCTAACCCTAACCCTAATCGTAACCCTAACCTAACCCTAACCCCCTAACCCTAACCCTACTAACTCTAACCCTAACCCTCTAACCCTAACTCAGTGTAGGGGCACCCCCCTTTCGTTAGAGTGCCCCCTTATCTTGTCCCATCACCTAACCCTAACACCCTAACCCTAACCCTAACCCTAAACCCTAACCCTAACCTTAACCCCTAACCCTAACCCTCGGAAAGCTGGACGGTTCCTTTCCGCGTACCTTCGGGACGCCCCATTGTTAGCGACTGTGGATCGGAGACCTGTAGAATAGCAGAACTTATTGACCATTATATCAATCCCCTGCCACAGAGACATAATAGCTATATTAAAGACACATATGATTTTGTGCATAAGCTAAGAGCAATCAGAGCACTTAAGCAGGCGTTTTTATTTTTGATAGACATTACCTCCCTCTATACAAATATAGAAACACAGCTGGGCCTTCAGGCTGTACAGAAAGCCCCCTGTACATATCCGGACTCCAAGCGCCTGGTCCAAGCCATCCTTCAGCTGTTGGAGCTGAGCCTCACCTGTAACGATTTTGAATTTAATGGGAAATATTATTTGCAGATCCACGGAACAGCAATGGGAAAGAAATTTGCACCAGCATATGCTAACCTCTATATGGCTATGTGGGAACAATCAGCATTCCCCAAGTGTACCATCTTACCCCTATTGTACCTCAGAAATCTGGATGATATTTTTGGAGTGTGGGGAGCCACCAGGGAAGAATTTCAGATCTTCTTGGACACCCTGGGGACACATCACCCATCCATAAAAATCACATACAATACGCACCCCGAACAGTTGGAATTTTTAGATACTCAGGTTTTCTTCACACATAAAGACACAGGTAACAAGCAACTGGCAACGAGAGTATGGTTCAAAGAAACAGACAGCCATGCTCTCCTACACAAAACCAGCTTCCACCCCAGACATACATTGAAAGGAATTATTAAGTCACAACTCATACGATTTCACCGGAAATGCACTTTCTCAGAGGACGCGGATAGAGCGACACAGACTTTATTTACAGCGTTGAGACCACGAGGTTACTCCAAACGCTTCCTGAGATATATCAGACGGGAAGTAAAAGACACATTTCAAAACACGGGAACAGATGACAAACTCCGTCATACTTCGTCTTCACATATTCTGGATCTGCGGTGAGGCTCGGCTCCCGTCTGAAGGACCACTTTCAGCAGGCCCAGGAGGAGAATACGGCGCTGAAGAACTTCAGGGTCATCTCGGCGTACAGGAGAAACAAAAACCTCAGGGATATTTTGGTAGACGCCAAGATGAACAGACTACCCCCAAATCAACAGTTCTTTACGTACCGTAAATTTCTTCAAAATCCCCTGGCTGGCACCAGCGCCCCCATCTGGCAGACTTTATCACCTAAAACCAGCAATGTGGTTTATGGCATTCAATGTAACAACTGTCAGATGATATATATTAGGGAAACTCAAAACACAATAGGGGAGAGGATAAAGCAAGATGTCTATCAAATTAAAAACGGCAATACAAATGGTCTTCTTTATCCACATTTTAAACTACATAAACTGGACAACTTACAGGCGTTTAGCTTGGAGAGCAGGAAAAGTTGGACGGTGACTCAGCGCAGGCGAGCGGAAATCAAATGGATTAAGTCCATGAAAACCATTGAACCGCTCGGCCTTGATAGTAAATATTAACATACGCACCTGCCGTGGATGCTCCTTGTCTTCCTTTACTCAAACCCATTGACCGGATATATATGGTACCGCCTCCTTGTTTTAATCTTTTATCCTATTTATGTGTGATGATTTTATATTGGAATTTTTTTAATGCATGTTTTTACTATTTATAGCACTTTCTCTTTAAGGCACTTATTTATAGCACTTTTAATTTGTTTACCGTGTTTTTAGTTGGCGAAACCATTTACTGGGTCCCGGAAGTACTTGAAGGACATGAAGTCACATCCGGCCCTGGGGAAATCTCTTTTCTTGTCCAAGCCAAACCCTGATGACCAAAGTAACTTACGTTACTTTAGGTCCCGTCCAGCCGGACCAGTGGCTTTTATTCTCCACTGGACGGCATTTTTAGGATAAAACTGACGTTTTAGCGAAAAAATAGTCACATATTTATTTATTTATGAGTTTATTAATTTATTTAATTTATCTATATGCATATATATTTTATGTTATTTTTGTATGTGATTTATGCTTTTATATTTTTCTTAGCATGCTTTTATACACGGTTTTGTTTATTTATGCATGTGTTTTTATGGTTGGCCACTTTTTTTATATAGAGCACTTATATTTAAGCACATTTTTCTATTTATATATCCTTTAAGATTATTTATGACTTTTATTCTTATTTTGTATGATTTAATATTGTGATATTCTTACTTCTTAAACTTTTAAGTCAGTTTTATCCTAATATAATATTTTCTGACATAACCTGCTGGGCAAAATGGGAGGGAATTATTTTAACTTATTCTTTTTGCTTTCAGATGTTTTTACTTCTTTCTTAAAAATCCCCGGGACTATTAAAAATACAACCTGTTCCAGTGTGAGGGGATCTTTGTTTTACAAAGAGCCCCGCTATATTGACCCTACACCTAACCCTAACCCTAACCCTAACCCTAACCCTAACCCTAACCCTAAACCCCAACACCTAACCCTAACCCTAGGTGTTGGCCTTCGGTATAAACCACAGGACCCAAAACATGTACAAACAGCGGTGAAACAGATGCAAAGGGATGTAAAGGCCACTACAGACCAATTCCCCCGTGCCGCGATTTGGATCCCGCTGGTCAATTTCTCAAAGGCTCTGCCAAAGGCAGAACAAACGTTTCTGTCAGGCCTAAATGACCACATTAAAAGGAACATGCCATACCTACCTGCATTACCTGACGCTCAGTTTGAGGTGAATAAGGACCGACTTCATTGGACACCAGCCTGTGCCAAAGCGATGCTCCAACATTGGTCGATTCACCTAAACTTTTAAGCCTTTCAAACCCTATTCAGGGTTGTCATAAGGATCTTAAGGTGATCAATTTATCCAAAAACTTCAGACCCACCAACAATCAGGTACGATTGTTAAATAAGGGCTTATCTTTCGTTCCAACACCAAAAGTTGATCTAAACCTGAAAAAGCAACTACAATTCGATCTGCAAACATATCACAGAAGACTTTTACTCACCTCCTTCTTTAGACATAAAAAAGCAACAGAACTCCTTCCATTTACCCCAAAATCTGATTGGACCCCAAAATTATCTCAAGTACCCAACCTGGTGAGAAAGATTATTAGGGCGGACAAGTATGCTATTAAAACCTTGCCCTGGAATCACCCTCAAAGCCCTAACCTCACCTCGGCAGAAAAGCGAGCGATGGCCGAACTCAGACAAAACAACAGCATCGTGATTATACCGGCGGATAAGGGTAGTGCAGCGGTGATTATGGACAGGCAAGCATACATAAAAGAAACATACCGCCAATTGGATCAGTCCCAGTACTACCAGAAATTAGATGGACCATTGAACTCTGAGACTGGTCCAAAGATTTTAAGACTCTTACAGACACTCAAGGAGGAGGGCTACATAAATGGTAAACAAATGACCTACCTGAGAGGGCCCGACACCCCACGGGACAGGCATTTCTACCTCCTACCAAAGATCCACAAGGACCCCAAATCATGGAGTGTCCCATTTGAAATGCCCCCAGGACGGCCTATTGTCTCAGACTGTGACAGCAACACTTATGCCACAGCGGAGTACATAGAGTACTTCCTCAACCCTATCAGTAACAAACATCCCAGTTACATTAGGGATACATATGATTTTATAAACAAGATCAAAAATCTCACCCTACCGGTCAACTGCTTTCTATTCACCATAGACATTGACAGCCTCGACACCAATATCGATACCTCTGCAGGTGTGGGGGCTGTGAAGGAATGGCTCAAAAGGTACCCAAACAAAAAAAGACCAGACAAACACCTCTTAGACTTACTAAAGATCAATTTAATGGAAAATGATTTCGACTTTATATGTGCCCTGCGATTGACTGGCGACCAGTCCAGGGTGTACCCCGCCTCTCGCCCAAAGTCTGCTGGAATAGGCTCCAGCATCCCCGTGACCCTAATGAGGATAAGCGGTACAGAAAATGAATGAATGAATGAATGATTTCGACTTCAACTCTATCTCGTAACCCTAACCCCTAACCCCAACCCTAACCTTATCCCCTAACTCGCAACCCTATCCCTATCCCTATCCCTAACCCCAACCCTAAACCCAACCCTAAACCCTAACCCCTAACCCTCTAACCCTAAACTCTAACCCTCTAGCCCTAAACCCTAACCTCTAACCCTAACCCTCTAACCATAACCCTAACCCCTAACTCCCAACCCTAACCCTATTCCTAAACCCTACCCCTAACCCCCTAACCCCCACACACACAAGTATATATATACTCTACATGTAAACATAATGTTTTAGACAAAGTCATCTTATGTAAAGTGGACATTTATGGTGTGTAAAAAATATTTACAATAATGATTTATTTGGAAGCTTTTTAGTAAATCAATTGGAAAAAGTCCTTGTAAAGCCTTGTGTTTTTAAAAAATAAAATACCATTTATAATCTGGATTATTGACTTTTTAAAACTAGAGTATGTACAACAGAATTATAAATAGTCATTTCCATACTTTAATTAGTTTAATTAGATAAGTGCTTTGCCTTACAAACTGTTATTGGCTGAATCGTGTGATTAACAATAATTAATATTAAGAAGTTTTCTATGCAACTCTGGTTGCTGGTGCTGTTTTATATTTCTGGATGGATCTCCCGGTTGAGTATTTGTAACCTACTGACCCCTTTAAGAAAAATGCTTTTGAATATGCATGATGCAGTCCTAATAAAGCACAGCAGTAGTCCCTTAAGAAATGAATATTTAATGCTGAAGATGAACTATGCATTTAATTGACCAAGAACTGTCTGCTAAACTAATTAGGGGCCATTGTTCCTGCAATCTTCTGTTACCTTTGTCCAAAACGCTATGCACATCACTGACACAAATGGGTAGCAAAAAGCAGATTAGTACATACAGTGCTTCTTCTTGCACAACAGGCAAAAATGTGTGATACACTGTTAAATGTACAGTAATTTCTCGTTTTTTCAGGGAATTCAATTGGTAACCGCGCCGAGAGTAGACCAGGTTGGAGTCGGCAAGCTTTCACTGCACCTTCGGCGAAGCCTTTTGGCACAAAATTGTCGCGCCAGACTGAATCAGTCGGCAGCTCCCCCTATTGCGACGTGCCTCAGTCTACCAAATTACCAAATTGGCTGAGCATGGAGTTACGTCGGATGAAATTACCACTGTGTAGTAGCGATGTGTCGGTCACGAACGAAACTGCTCTTAGAGCCGGGTGTTTGAAGTGAATGACGGGAGCCGCTCCTGAGTGTGAATCGTGTTTTTTTTCCCTTTTCTCTCTCTCTCTGTTGCCTTGTCCACACGTAGCAGGGTATTTTTAAAAAAGCCTATTTCTCCCTATCCGTTTATGAAAAAAATGGTGTCCACATGACCTCGTATTTAAAAAAAAAAAAAACGCATCCTCACGTAACCGGATAAATGCAATGGGAATCACAGCCAAACTTGTAGGCGGCAACAGTTACTAAAATTCTATCCAATCAGAATCCTCCTATGTAATCTCGTTACTTCCGCAAACAGAAAACATGGCAGCCGGGTGGTTGTTGTGGACTGACAAGGACGTAGGATTATTTATAAACGTTGATTTAGAATACAAAGTTAACTAGACGCAAGAAAACATCGTCAGTTCTGGTGGCATCCATGTTGTTTCTCTTATAAATACGGTTCGGGTTTGTGACGTCACCGTTGGAAGTGACGTTTAGAAACGCAAAGCTCCGGTTATTTGCGCCCATATGCAAACGTATAACCAGAGTTTTCGCCAGATCCACACTTTGGCCGGAGGTTTTGAAAACCTTCGTTTTCAGTGCGGACACGTGTGGATGATAGGCAAAAACGTGGAAAAAAAACCTTTGTTTTATGAGACTCCTTCCTGAGTCACCACCTTATCGTGGTGGAGGAGTTTGCTTGTCCCAATGATCCTAGGAGTTAAGTTGTCGGGGGCTGTCATGCCCCTGGTAGGGTCACCCATGACAAACAGGTCCTAGGGAAGGGACCAGACAAAGAGTGGCTCAAAAGACCCTAATGATGAATGATACAATTGGACTTCGTTTTTCCTCGCCCGGACGCGGGTCACCGGGGCCACCCTCTGGAGCCAGGCCCGGAGGCGGGGCACGATGGCAAACCTCTGGTGGCCGGGCCTGCACCCATGGGGCCCGGTCGGGCACAGCCTGAAAAGGTAATGTGGGTCCCCCCTCCCATGAGCTCACCACTCGTGGGAGGGCCCAAAGGGGTTGGGTGTAAAGAGAGCTGGGTGGCGGCCGGAGGCAGAGGCATTGGCGGTCCGATCCTCGGCTACAGAAGCTAGTTGTCGGTACGTGGAATGTCACCTCTCTGGCGGGGAAGGAGCCTGAGCTGATGCGTGAGGTGGAGAAATTCCGGCTAGATATAGTCGGACTCACCTCAACGCACGGCAAGGGCTCTGAAACCAGTCCTCTCGAGAGGGGCTGGACTTCATTCCACTCTGGTGTTGCCAGCAATGAGAGGCAGCGGTGGCAATTATTGTTGCCCCCTGGCTCCAAGCCTGCACGTTGGAGTTTAACCCGGTAAATGAGAGGGTAGTTTCCCTACGCCTTCGGGTGGGGGGACGGGTCCTGACTGTTTGCGGTTATGCGCCAAATGGCAGTTCAGAATACTCGCCCTTTTTGGAGCCCTTAGAGGAAATACTAGAGAGTGCTCCCTCGGGGGATTCCCTTGTTATGTTGGGTGACTTCAACGCTCATGTTGGCAGCGACAGTGAGATCTGGAGAGGTGTGATTGGGAGGAACAGCCCCCCTGATCTTAACCCGAGCAGTGTCTTGTTTTTGGACTTGTCACGGATTGTCTATAACGAACACCATGTTCAAGCATAAGGGTGTCGACATGTGCACTTGGCACCAGGACACCCGGGGTCGCAGTTCGATGATTGACTTTGTGAATTGTGTCGTCGAACTTGCGACCACATGTTCTGGACACTCGAGTGAGGAGAGGGGCGGAGCTTTCAACTGATCACCACCTGGTGGTGAGTTGGTTCCAATGGTGGGGGAGGATGCCGGTCAGACCTGGCAGACCCAAACGCATTGTGAGGGTCTGCTGGGAACGCCTGGCAGAATCCCCTGTCAGAAGGAGTTTCAACTCCCACCTGCGGGATAGCTTTGACCATGTTCCGAGGGAGGCAGCGGACATTGAATCCAAGTGGGCGATGTTTCGTGCCTCCATTGTCGATGCGGCTGATCGGAGATGTGGCCGTAAGGTGGTCGGTGCCTGTTGTGGCGGTAATCCCAGAACTCGTTGGTGGACACCATTGGTGAGGGCTGCCGTTAAGCTGAAAAAAGAATTCTATCAGGCCGTCTTGGCCCATGGCACTCTGGAGGCAGCTGACAGGTACCGGAAGGCCAAGCGGTCTGCAGCTCTGGCGTCCGCTGAGGCAAAAACCCGGAAATGGGAAGAGTTCGGAGAGGCCATGGAAAACAACTTCCGGATGGCTTCAAAGAGATTCTGGACCACCATCCGCCTTCTCCGGCGGGGGAAGCAGTGCACAGTCAACAACGTGTATGGTGGGGACGGTGTGCTGCTGAACTGGACTCGAGATGTTGTGGACCGGTGGAGGGAATACTTTGAAGACCTCCTCAATCCCACCGACACGCCTTCCAACATGGATCAGTGCCTGGGGACTCTGAGTCGGGTTCGCCTATCTCTGGGGCTGAGGTCACCGAGGTGGTCCAAAAGCTCCTCGGTGGCAAGGCCCCGGGGTGAATGAGATCGGCCCGGAGTTCCTTAAGGCCCTGGATGCTGTGGGCGTGTCTTGGTTGACACGACTCTGCAGCATTGCGTGGATGTCGGGGTCGGTGCCCTTGGACTGGCAGACCGGGGGGTGTTGTCCCGCTTTTCAAGAAGGGGGACCGGAGGGTGTGTTCTAACTATTGTGGGATCACACTCCTCAGCCTCCCCGGTAAGGTCTATTCAGGGGTTCTGGAGAGGAGGATCCGCCGAATAGTCGAATCTCGGATTTCTGGAGGAGCAGTGTGGTTTTCGTCCTGGCCGTGGAACTATGGACCAACTCTATACTCTCGGCAGGGTCCTTGAGGGTGCATGGGAGTTTGCCCAACCAGTCTACATGTGTTTTGTGGACTTGGAGAAGGCATTCGACCGTGTTCCTCGGGGAATACTGTGAGGAGTGCTCCAGGAATATGGGGTATCGGACCACCTAATTTAGGTGGTTCGTTCCCTGTATGACCGGTGTCAGAGTTTGGTTCGCATTGCCGGCAATAAGTCGGACCCGTTTCCAGTGAGGGTTGGACTCCGCCAGGGCTGCCCTTTGTCACCGATTCTGTTCACTACTTTCATTTCTAGGCGCAGCCAGGGCGTCGAGGGGTTTCAGTTTGAAGGGCGCAGGATTCGATCTCTGCTTTTTGCAGATGACGTGGTCCCGTTGGCTTCATCGAGCAATGACCTTTAACTCTCACTGGATCGGTTCGCAACTGAGTGTGAAGCGGCTGGAATGAGAATGAGCACCTCCAAGTCCGAGTCCATGGTTCTCGCCCGGGAAAGGGTGGAGTGCCATCTCTGGGTCGGGGATGAGGTCCTGCCTCAAGTGGAGGAGTTTAAGTACCTTGGAGTCTCTTTCATGAGTGATGGAAGGATGGAACGTGAGATGGACAGGCGGATTGGTGCAGCGTCCACAGTGATGTGGAGTCTGCACCAATCTGTCGTGGTGAAAAGAGAGCTGAGCCAAAAGGCAAAGCTCTCGATTTACCGGTCGATCTATGTTCCTACCCTCACCTATGGTCATGAGCTTTGGGTAGTGACCGAAAGGACAAGATCGCGGTTACAAGCGGCCAAAATGAGTTTTCTCCGCAGGGTGGCTGGGCTCTCCCTTAGAGATAGGGTGAGAAGCACTGTCATCCGGGAGAGACTCGGAGTAGAACTGCTGCTCCTCCGCATTGAGAGGAGTCAGATGAGGTGGCTCGGGCATCTGGTTAGGATGCCTCCGGAACGCCTTCCTGGGGAGGTTTTTCAGGGCACGTCCGACCGGTAGGAGGCCTCAGGGAAGACCCAGGACACGTTGGAGAGACTATGTCTCTCAGCTGGCCTGGGAACGCCTCGGCATCCGCTAGGAAGAGCTGGACGAAGTGGCCGGGAAGAGGGACCTCTGGGCTTCCCTGCTTAGGTTGCTGCCCCCGTGACCCGACCTCGGATAAGCGGAAGAAAATGGATGGATGGATGGATGTTTTATGAGATACCCGCCTACGTGTGGACGGGGTATGTATTTCTCTTGCACGCTCTAACTCTTGCTGTCTCACGCGCTCTCTCTCTCTCTCACACTTTTCTCTTCAAGCCGCACGTGATTGGTCAATATGTGTTTGCATGCGCCGAGCAGAAAGAGAAGAAGAGGCAATAGTTCAAGTCGCAGCAGCAACTGCAAACACACGAGAGAAAAAGAGCCTGGGCCAACAAGAGACGACAGAGAGGTAAAATGAGTGAGAGAAAAGAAGTAAAATTTGGAACGATTTCCATTTCATTAACCATACAAACGCAGAATGGAGACCCTGCAAGAAAAGAATTTCATATCGAGCCGGCTCCACAAACAACCTGCACAGGACCTAAACACTTGGAAAAAATGAAAATAAAAGGAAGCTGTTCACCTATCAGTGCAATGGGAAGAGAAAAGGCAGTCATTTGAGTTGCGTTGGTTCACTTTAAATTTGTTTAAAAACAAAAAGCTAAAAAAGTAAAATGTAGTAGTTAAACGTTGAATTGTAAATCCTAGGTTTTTGTATTTCATATTACATTTTTATGTAATAAACATATTTTAAAAAACAATTTTTTCCATTAGTTATTAGTAATTAATTTTGTGCATTGTTTTTTGTTAAAATTCATTAATTTAAACTATCCAAAGAACCGTTTGGGGGCCGAAAGAGCCGGCTCCTTGTAGTGAGCCGTACCAAATGAGCTGGATCTTTAAAAAGAGTCGTAATTCCCATCACTACTGTGCAGCCTGCGCCAAGCTGCGCTACCCACGGGGAAAAAAAAAATTACTCAACTGCACTTCAATGGCTTTGTTAACAAACAGAACAAATGCAGTGAACATTCACACAGGAGTTGCTGTCAGCCACCCTTCACACTTCAAACCTGCTGCTAGCAATCAGCGACTCCACCTACCTTCCTAGATGTCACATCCTAGGCCCTGCTTTTTGAAGGCGCAGACCGCAAGTCATAGATACTATACTACACGTCATATCACATCTTTTTGTATTTTCAATCATTTAGCCACTTCAATGCTTCAAAATACTTTAAGGCCATACAATTTGCTTAAAAATAAAAAATTTTACAATAATAGACCATATTCATCCACCAAACAGTCATAATTTATCAATAAATGTATATCATTTTTAATGCAAGAGTGTGAGGGACAACTGTTTACTTTAGTTCCATTCACCATTACCCCTAGAAGTAACAAAATGCTCCGACTGTTATCACTTTAGAACTGGAACAGAATATACTAACATTCTAGTGACACCACGCAAACATGTTGCAGCAATATCCCACCAGTGTGATAGGTGACACGCATGCCTAGTTTGCACCCCCAGCAGTTTTCAATTAACATTTCCCACATGCGGACATATTGTGGGAGTGTAATTGGTTATGAAACAGCGCTATCATCCATCACTGTCAGTGGGAGGCATGAAGTTACAATTGCTTTCCATTTTGATGGGTAATTCCCACAGACTAAGGCCGGTTGGCCCACTGATCAAGTAAAGCAGGGGCCTTGTGCACAGATCATTTGCACCGAGAGGAGGACCTTTCGAGTGAGAAACTAAAAAAAATATTCATATCAGAAGTGGGGCCACTTCATATTGTGATCAAATAGACTGTGAAATGCATTGAAATGAGGATCCAATCACATTTGGGGAAGATGAGAAATTGCACATTCGGCGGTTTGAGGCGGAGCTGAAGGAGAAACGTATGATGCATCTACGGGTATCATAAAAGGGTACCAGTGATACAAGAAAAATAATAATTTCCTTTAAAGTACTGTAACTATTTTCTTTTTTTTGTTGAGAGATTAATGTGTGCATGTCCTGCTTGACCCCCCGGTCCTCACTGTAGTTTGAGAAAACACAGAGTGACTGTGAAGCCACAAGCAGGAACAAATACTGGACAAAGAAAAGGCAATTTTGATTGGTAAATTTAGCTTCTAAGCCCTGTCAGATGGTTCTCGCAACAAGAATAAAGTTGTTTGCATCTACTGTCGCTGTGATTTAACTTGTCACGGATTACGTCACATGCCAAAAAGAAGCATAAAGTTACTGGAGGACTGCTAGTATTTTTGTATTATCATTTATGCAGTGGTACCTTAGCATACGAGTGTTTTTCTAGATGCAAATTTGGATTACGAGCTGCTATTTACTGGCAGGCATAGCTGAGGACAGCTGTAGCAACGTGACCATGTACAGTACATTACAATAGCAGTGCACTAGCTTGGGAAAGATTTTCAACACATCAGCTAAACAAAAACTGGGGGCTTTCAAACTATATATTTTTTTAAATCAGATAATGGCCCATATTTCCAAAATTGATATTTTATACAAAATTTTTATTCATCCATTTTCTGTGCCGCTTATCCTCACTAGAGTGGTGGGGTTATGCTGGAGCCTATCTCAGCTGATTTTGGGCGAGAGGCTAGGTAAATCCTGGACTGGTCGCCAGTTAATTGCAGTATATAAACTTTGATTTAGTTATATTTTCATATTGAAATCATTTACCAGAAACAGATTTTCATTCCTACTTACTATAGATGAAAACATATTTCTGTCTGTGATTAAGTGTAATTAATTATGAGTTAACTACTGTATTCGATCAATTGACAGCCTTATTTTTTCATACTTTTTCGGCCATTTTTCCAAGACTAAAGAAAGAGGAGAAATTGACGTTTACACAAGTTCCTAAATGCAAGTTACTGCTCACTCCAGTGTTTTCTCAGTTGTTTCTCAGTAGATGAAGTTATGTTCGCTATATACTATATATTTTTTATATGACGGTCTACTTGTTGTGTTGAAGGCTTTTGCTCGGAGACAGAGTAAGCTTTTTCACATATCCAAAAGACCCCATTCGCCACATTAGATGCTTGTATTTAAAGGCACCTTCAATAAATTTGAATAATTCATTATATGAATATTTTATTATAATATTGCATTTGTCACCACATATTAATGTATGGGGTAAATCACACTCTATAGAAAAGGAAATCATTATTTGTAAATAATTATTTATTTGACTAAAATGTAATGTAATGAAAATGAATTAGATTCAGCAGTTATTTAATAGTACTATTAAATAAAATTAGTCAATTTTTTGTCATTTACAGAAAAATACTGTGTTATATGATCATATTTCAGATGATCATAATTTATAAAAAAAATAAATTAAACTATTATAAATAAGTGGCATTCAAATAGAAATAAAACTTGCTATTTCCTGCATGACCACAAAGTGGAGACATAGACAGTGTTCTGTCAGCGTTTGGCCTCCACCAGGCTTGTCTGAGCATGAGTCATCCACCAGACATGATGGTGCCACATTTGAATCCCCCTCTCCTCTTCATCTGATCCCTTATGGATATATGTAAACATAATTTGACCGCTTAACAAGACCCTTTAAAGAGGGTAAAAGATCCAGCCCGTACCGTCTCAGCCTGTCACCAGTACAACGTACTGATTTCACGTACGTTTAACAGGGTCGCTCCCTGTCATTAATTTCAGTTTGACCTCACAAAGCAACAGCCATCTGGTTTGCAAAGCCCATAAAAAGATGCTTTAAATGTGCCCACAGAGGTTGAGTAAAATGTAACCTTGCCTGCGGTGTGTGTGTGTGGGAACCGTGCTGGAAATGGACATGTGCTGCCGAGCCTTCACTGACTACTCTGTGCAATAATGACATCATCCTGCAGACCGTATTTCTGTTAGGCTTCTGTGCTGAGTTAGTGGTTCCCTTCACGCTTAAATTAAGGATGTTTTGATCAAGCGATTTGGCTCTGGCAGTTATCTTTTATCCAAAAAAAAAGAAGTACACTGCTGAGCTATACCATTGTGATAAAGCAGGTGCATCACTCACTGCTGCGGTTACTGCAGAAAACTCCACTCTTTAGTTTAAAGCTGAAAACGAGTCTAATCTTTCAGTCTGGTTTTTGGCAGAGGGTCTGCTCTCCATCCAGTCATTAAGAGGATTAGGGTTCATTAATAACAGCGGATAAGTTCATGATATGTTGTGAAAGGTGGCGGCTTCGACTCTTTGCTGATTACCAAGAGTTACAGTTGATGTTGAATCTTCATAAGTTGCAGAACAGGTTGTTAGGATTAACAGTGGGTAAGAAAATCATTCTTCATAATCACACACCTGCAGTACATGAGGAAAGTACAGAATAAGAGTTGCAAAGGCTCAAAAGAATAAAGACTCAATAAACAAGACTGAGTAATGTGTCTGTGTATAACCAGTATTTTTGGCACCTTATAATCTCTGCACTAAAAACACTCTCATGCCTATACTTATCAGTGATTTCAATTTCAATTTTCTACTCAGGGTTCTATGCTTAGTAAGTGTTAGTTCTATGTTTATTTAATGCTATATGTTTACTTAGAATTATACTTCGCACTGAGTCGCCAAAGAAAGTTCCTAGTTTGAGAATTGTTCACTTACAATGGCAATAAAGTTGTTCTGATTCTGATTCTGACGTCTTGGCGTTGGCATTGTGTTGACGACTCCAGTGTGCGAGAGATGAACACTTAGATGCAGGTAAAACTTTTATTTTTAATGAGGAAGACAGGCAGAGGCGGTTTTCGGCATGGGGACACCGGGCAGCCGCACAGGGCAGCATTTATTTGTGTCACATGGGCGGTAGGCTCTACATTGATTACTCCCCGGGCGAGACCATTTCCAGAAAGGAAAATCCCTCCACCCCAGGAATCCACAAAGCAAACAAAATCCAGCAAACAAAATCCAGCAAACACAGACAGCAACAGAAAGCAAAGGTGGATGACACTAAATGGAAACAAATAGGAAGTGACTAAAAAATAAGGGTATGAAACAGGAACTAAGGCACTGGAATAGAAAATAGATTCACGCGCAAACTAAAAGAGCGTGACATCATGGCTATTGCTTCCTTAGGTCAAAGATTTCTGAGGCTTAAATGTAGAAATATATATTAATAGTTGCCGTGGGGCCTGGCCAGGCCTGGCCCAAAGAAGCCACACGGGACCTCCCCCCCTCAGACCCACCACTTGCAGGGGCAAGCATAAAGGTCCGATGCATTGCGATTTGGGCAGTGGTCGAGGGCGGGTGTCCGGGCGGCCTGGTCCTCGGCGGCAAAATCTGGTTCTTGGGACATGGAATGTCACTTCTCTGGTGGGGAAGGAACCCGAGCTTGTGAAAGAGGCGGAGACATTCCGACTAAAAAGAGTCGGACTCACCTCAACCCACAGTTTGGGCTCTGGAACCAAATTCTTTGAGAGGGGCTGGACCTTGTTCTTCTCTGGAGTTGCCGCAGGGGAGAGGCGGCGAGCTGGTCTTGGCTTATTATTAGCCCCCCGGCTTGGTTTCTCTGTGTTGGAGTCATCCCCAGTGAACGAGAGGGTTATTTCCCTACGCCTTAGGGCTGGGGAAAGGGTCCTGACTGTGGTTTGTATATACGCGCCAAACGGCAGTTCAGAGTACCCAGCCTTCTTGGAGTCTATCAGAGGGGTTCTGGAGAGCACCCCAGCTGTTGACTATATAGTTTTACTGGGAGACTTCAACGCCCATGTGGGCAATGACAGTGTGACTAGGAGGGGCGTGGTTGGGAGGAACGGCCTCCGTGACCTGAACCCGTGTGGTGTGTTGTTGCTGGACTTCTGTGCGAAT
>QODF01000173.1:2001518-2025672 GCA_024372805.1 Oostethus manadensis
TCCTTATACTCGGCCCCTCCCTGTAGTACTTTTTTACAGTACTTTTTTACAGTACTTTTTTACAGTCCTTTTACGATACATCAGTGCTGTCTGTAGAGAAGTGCGATCACAGTGATTTCCTTTCCCAATTGATACCAATTGCAGCATTAAGCAATGGTGACAAATATCGATATTTCAGTATCATTCCACATAATCCGAGCTGCCTAAATTGGTTGACAATTGCATTGTTATTGCAACAAACACATAAGACTTTATGAAGAGACCCTACAGGAATGCCTTGCCACTTTCTGGACTTGTGTTGTCTTTCAAGGTGCTAGCAGACTAACTGCTAGCGTTTTAGCATTTGTGCTAAGTTTCCTCATATTTTAAGGCAAATACAGGCCTTTCGTGATATTGGGACACTATCGAAGTTCCTTGGCAGTTTTGGTGTACACTGCTATCTACCTAGGTATTTGGATTCCACCTGTTAGCGTGTTAGCATTTTTGCTACTTTGATCATTATTAAAGGCTAAGCAAGGCATTTTATGAGACTGGGACACCATAGAAGTGCTTCTTCTGTACCTCATTTTCAATCTGTTCTTCCAACTTATGTTTTTTTCTGCTTTTGACACATTTTGAGATTTTGCCATTTTTATTTTTTTAATTTTTTTTATTTTGTTTGGAATTTTTTAAAACGCATCATTTTAGTTCGGCTTTCGCCACAATTTGAGATGTTGTCATTTCTATTTTATTAATTGATATTTAATACTGGTATATCTCTCAACCCTATTGTTTTAAAGTACATTATAAATAAAGTTACAGGTATTTTGAAAGTAGTTTCTTTCCAATGAACCACAATGAGTACAATCTTTTTCAATGAATGCTTTATTAAACTTTATTTTTTGTTTAAGAATCCATGCAAGTTATTGTTACTTGCTGCCTATAAGCTACATTGACTTCATGTTTTTTGTATGCAAAGTTATGATTGTGTTAACAGGGATGTAAATAAAAAGCAATTTAAGGGGAGCATTTGCAATTTTTTTCTCCACCTTCTGCACTTGCACAAAACTTTTTTATAGAACACTTCTGGGAGTCTTGATGTTGCAAGGGGGTGTGTAAATTACAGGAATGGTACACTGCAAAATATAAAATACAATAAAAAAAACCTTATATATACAGTATGTATATATTTTTGGTGATATATATATATATAAACAATACAAACTGTATAATTCAGGTGTGGGTAAACTGTCACTCGCCGACCACATCAGGCCCCCCAATGGTTGTAATCTAGCCCACCATCCATTTCTATATATATATTTTTTAATGACGTTTACCAACAAAACTGAAGCCAGTAACATTACTTGCTTTTTTGGCACACTTGAGTCGCCAAAATGGTCAGCAGTATAGCCATCCCAACAACACAACACGTCGACACACACACAAAGTAACTACACATGGCCATATAACTAAATGTGGCTGCATACAGCACATGTTGGAAAACACCAACCGCAAGGCATGCTGGGTACCTTGTGGCTCTCTGACAACATTTTGCCATATTTGTTGCATTTCTCCAATGTTATTTATATATATATATATATATATACACACACACACACACACACACACACACACACACGTACGTACAGTATATACATACATATATATATCCAATTTTTTAATTGTCCGTAGTCCATATTGTTGTTGTCCTTGGACTACCCGGCATGCCTTGAGGGCATTTGGAAATAACAGTTTTGACTTATCTGTATATAGTTTTTATCAGCCATTTTGTAGCAGTAGTTGATTTATGTGATGCTTTAACGTGCTCTGGGTGTGTTATTTTTGTTTCACTGCTTAGCTAGGCAGGGGTATTCTTCTGTTTGATGACCACCTGTATATAGACGGCCCCTCCGCCACCTTCTTTAACCCAACGTGGCTTTCCCCTAAACTGGGTATTATTTACCCCAGACTGCCTCTTTTGTAGGAAAAGGAATTATTTATACATAAATTATTTCTTTCCTTTTTTTTTACAGAGTAAAACGTTCTTATTTATCAAATCATTCTTTAAAAAATATCTGTTGAGTGTGACTGTGTGGTCTTACATAGATTTTCATGAAAAAAAAAAAAGCATGTTGATAGTGGTACTGGTCGGCGCCAATACACCTTAACGGCGTCCGATATAAATTTCGACCTGGCATTGATCTATCTAATAACGCGATTGTCAAAGCCGTAGCAACCTTGTGCGTGCAGCGAGGCGTGTTCGTCTGAAATCTGTCCCGTTTCCTTATAAGGACAACTTTGTCCCGATTGGATGGTTTGATTCATAACAAGCAATAACAGCACAGCCTCAATTGGATGCTTTGATGTACAACAGCCAATCACAGGACGGCATGTCGCATGCCTGAGCCAGAAGCTTCTGGAAGTTCTTTCCAATCTTCCGCTGAGGTGAGTGCACGTCTTTAATTGTCCTCCTGTGTANAGTAAAACGTTCTTATTTATCAAATCATTCTTTAAAAAATATCTGTTGAGTGTGACTGTGTGGTCTTACATAGATTTTCATGAAAAAAAAAAAAGCATGTTGATAGTGGTACTGGTCGGCGCCAATACACCTTAACGGCGTCCGATATAAATTTCGACCTGGCATTGATCTATCTAATAACGCGATTGTCAAAGCCGTAGCAACCTTGTGCGTGCAGCGAGGCGTGTTCGTCTGAAATCTGTCCCGTTTCCTTATAAGGACAACTTTGTCCAGATTGGATGGTTTGATTCATAACAAGCAATAACAGCACAGCCTCAATTGGATGCTTTGATGTACAACAGCCAATCACAGGACGGCATGTCGCATGCCTGAGCCAGAAGCTTCTGGAAGTTCTTTCCAATCTTCCGCTGAGGTGAGTGCACGTCTTTAATTGTCCTCCTGTGTATTGACACTATTGGTCTTTTTGGAACTTTTTTTACTTGCCAATTGTTGTGATTGGACAAATAAGAAGCTAATTATGAATGTTGGTAGTTGTACAAAGTGTGTATTTTCATTCTAATCATCTTTATTGCCGATACCACACCCAACTTGAAAGGGATTGATGCTGGTGCTTTTGGCTAGCGCTAAATGCTAGCCTTCCACGTGTGCTAGCTTGTTGGTCACGTGCTGCTTTTAGCCAGGACTAATGCTTTTGTAGCCTTTTAACAGCAAGATTCCAAAAGCGCTTTTACTTTGACATTGTGTTCTTAACTTGCTCTGCTCGTGCACTAGCAAGAAACTACTCCACGTGTGTTAGCTTGTTGGTCACGTGCCCAGACGGTGTCCAATGATTGAAGTGATGTTTTAGGCAGCTCTAATGCTCTTTTTCAAGCTGTTGAACAATTGCTTATGTTTTATGCCCTGCTGCTACTGTGCCCTTGCTGTATGCTGTACTGGTTCACTATATTGCATTGCTTTTGTTTTGCATACGTTTTTAATTTAGGTATTTAGGTAATACCTTACACAATTAGGACCGCTACTAATTCATTCATGTAATAAACATGAATAGCTTTAAGTACAATCATGCACATTTTTTACATGACTGTTTTGTCCTGCTTACTTGGATTCAAACGTGTCACTATGTGATGTGTAGCAGAAATGTGATCAGTTGTATGCGTGGGCAAAGAGTGTATACATCTGGCCTGGCTACTTTTGCACAGTCATGTGTTACACCATTTCTACTATGTACAGTACGTGTAGTATATGGCTACCCACATTGTGGTAGAAAATAAACACAGTAAAATGTCTTATATTTTCAACATTATTTTTTACATTGTAATTTCTGTAACTTAATTTCAAATGTAAACAATAAAAAAAATGTATCATCTTAAATGCTGACACTCACAAGTAGCCATCAAAAAGGCCACACCTGATTTCTGAGCCATAACCTTTCTACTCCTGCTGTAAATGAATCCATCATAGTTTTATGGTTGTTTACGTTGACATATCAATGCACGTTGTTTTGTTTTATATGCTTATTTGTATTAAATGTGTGGTGCATTGTGTCTGTTTTTACAGCGACACTCTTGGTGCAGAAGGATAATGGAAACGTCCACATGCATGCAAATCTTAAGAGTCACTAAAAAAAAAACCTTTTTGAAGTAATTAGGGATGTATGTCTCTTTTGTGGTGGACTATTCCAATTCACATCTAGATATATACACAGTATACATTTCCATTCATTGATGTATTTTTTAAACACATGCTTTAGTGTGATTCTATACATTGTACAAACACACACATGACAGCTGATTTTTAGCCATACAGGAACTCCTACTGACACAGCCAACTCTTTTGCTTGTCTACATGGATCTCCAGTTGCATCGGTTTGTTTCCCAACTCCAGAAGCATGCTTACTGAAAGATTATGTTCATACATTTCATAAATAACTACCACAGCATGTGATAATGAAGTAACGGGCGTGTATGTGTACAAACTATCATGTTTTTCATACAAAGTGTGTAGTGATTTGCCATTGTATCGCTGATCCATGCTTTATCAGAGACCTCAGTTGTTCCACTATTGGTTCATGTTTAATGAACTACAATTTTTTTTTTCTTTCCAGCATCTTGCAGAGCCTTGATTTGGAAAACTCGAGATTTGTCAGATCTGCTGAAAGCTTGACCGACTTCATGTCCACCATCACCACCATCTAATCAGTGCATTAATATATACACATATTTATATACTGTATATTTATACACCTGGCAGTACATTAGTGCATAAACAACACAACATATATCGTTAATTTATAACCCCTGACAACACTACACACACACACACACCTACAGTACAGCTGTGTATTCTACTGTGAGTCTGGTATAGTATTTCTGCTTTTTCTCAACAGCGTGCCGTGTAAAGGGAAGCGTTCAGAGGCAGCTAAGCGCCGATGGAGGAAGCTGGACCTGGATGACCCGCAGGCCGGCCCGACCAGCGCACCCCAGCAAGTACTTGTACACCTCATTTCATACTAAAGTGTCGTAGATGATACACCAAATTATATTAACAGAATATTATTGTGTGACTAATATTTACTACATTGAAATTGTTCACAGCCCGAGTCCCCACCCCCAATGACCAGTGATGGGACCACCCTGCAGTCTCCCATGAAGAAGGTATTGGTTGCATTTTCAGGATGACTTTGTCTTCGTTGTCATACATTTCACATCATTTTATGTGTAATCAGAGGGCCAGATTCCAGACCTCCCCTGCGGCCGACCCTTCCTCCACGTCTGTGGTGGCCCAGGTAATTTGTTTATCCTTATGGAAACTGTCATGTTGATTCAATGGTGCACATGTGGTGTAGTAGATATTCTAGGACTGGTCATTTTTGCATAACATGTAGAATATGAATATAAATATAACAGATCGTTGTTGTGTGCTTGGGAGGTTATGCTGCTATGAGGACAAAATGCAGTTGACTGACTTGTCGAAAGATGTACTTAGTAGTATTTTGTTACTATTGTTGGTGTTTTGAAATATTTGTGTTACTTCCTTAGGCATCTCCGGCCAAACTCCAGCCTATGAAGCACGATCAGCCTTCCTGTGACTTGAATAGTTTTTTTGTTTTGAAGATGTGTGCTGTTCATCTACTGCTTTTTGATTGTAACGTGTATTCTTTGTAGTCTCGGGATGTGCAAAGCATTGCTATCGTATCACTTTTTTGGAGGATTTACTTTTGTAATTGTGTGTGTGATTCTGATGAGTTCAAGGCACTGGTCGGCGCCACCCCGTGCGGAAATGGCCAGTTTCTCCCGTATTCATTTTCATATTTTTAGTTTGTCCTGCTCGTTGGAGATTCCCATCTGCGAACCATTGCAGGTGGCTGCGTGAGGGTGCCGGAGGGATGCTTCTTCTTTGGTGTGATGTCCACCCCCGGTGCCACGGCGGCCCAGTTGTGCGCTGAGGTACGGAACGCGGTTCTGTCTCTGTTGCCAGAGGCAGTCTGCGTTTTGGCCCCCAGCAACAACTTGGGTCGTCCCGTTCGTGAGGCAGCCACGGATTTTGGGGAGCTTCTGTCCGCCTCCTGCCGCCGCTGGCCTAACGTAAATATTTTTTTGAATATTTACCTTTTGGTACAAGACACACGATATCCTGTTTTTATACATGACAAATTGTATGATTATCTTAATAAAGTGGAATTTGTATTAGAACTCATACAATATTTTATTTATTCAGGTCGTTGTGGTAGACTTTCCTCCACGTCTCAACATCGTGGCCCAGCAGGCTCGTCTGCGCGAGGAGTGCCGACGGGTGGCAGCAAGTATGGGTATGTACATTCAAATAAAGGCACATTGTTGTAAATGTTTGCATTTTTTACATTACAAAGTGATTACAATGATAAAACCCCTCTAAATACATCAGGGTTTCCCCTGGGATTTTTGTGTTAGGCTGTGGTGGTGGCCGGCATCGGACAGCAAACTGCCTCATTAAAAAAAAAAAACATTATAATTTCACTTTACTGTTTTATATTAGAACAGTTAATAAAATTAGAACAAATAAATACATTCTAAATAGTTTTACAGTTCGTGTCTACATAAAATATACTGTATAGCCATGCAAGCAGTATTTTTAAAAAAGAAGGCGTGGCAGCTTTTATTTTACCACATCGGTGCGACACCATCAATTATGTGTAGCTGAACCCTGTACAATATCAAATTTAAGTCAACTAATGAGAGATTTGTTTTTGTACTACAGGTATTCGTTACCTGTGCTTAGCTGACCACTTCCCGCTGTCACGCCTTGAGATGTGGTGTCGAGATGGCTTAAGTAGATGCTTCCAACAACAAGGAAACGTACAAGTCTTACGTTTAAAGGTGATGAGTAAACATTTCGGTTGTTGTGTGGCAGGTACACCTCAGTGACAGCGATGGGATGCCGGTGCTTGCCCAGTTGCTGTGGGATGCTGCCTGCCATCAGCTGGAGAGCGTTCAGTCACCTGCACCCCCTCCGCCCACTCCACCTCCCCCGCCATCGGGCACGATACTTTTAGGGTTGCACCATCATTCTATAACTACGTTTTCTTCACAAATGCATCTGGAGTAAAAGTTTAATGCATGTGAAATATTGTGTTTTTATAAAAGCTACACATCAAATATTTATTTATCCGTTTTCAGCTGGAGATTCCTGCTCCTTGGTCGTCTCTGTTCCTGAAGGTGTTCATATGAACTGTATTTTCCTCAAAGCATCTACATGTTTAATGCATGCAGCTGTTTGTTTATCTTATGAAAACTATGCATATCACATTGTGATTATTTTATTTTCTGTGCTCCCTAAGCAGGAGACGACTGCACCACTGGCGTAGGCTTCTCTTCCCTGGTCACCACCGACTCCGGTGCTCCAGCCAAAAGTGGTTGTGAAGGGTGAGGTCACTGCACAGCATCCTTCCAACCCTTTTGACTGGACACTCGTTGCAAAGGAGGGGGTAAAAAACACTGTTTGGAAAAATGTATACAGAAGGAATATGTATGTAGCCATAATGTCACTTATCGCTACAGAGTCGGCGCCGTGTCAAGTCCAAGGTGCCCCGTGAGCCCAGCAAAGGGATGTGCAAGAAGCAGGTTGGTGACAGTTGATCACTAGCAAAGTTGGTATGATGGTGATGCTTTCAAGTCTTACTTTGTGTGTTTTTCTTGACAGGAGGACCTGTTGCAGTGCAACATCCCTGTGAACCCTGTGTAGTTCAGCCCGCCGATGCTGGTTGCTAAGGACAAGCTGGTTCCATCGCATCTTCCCAGCCCTGAGACCTGCATGGTTACTGCCAAGGGCACAACGGTACTTTTGCCGCTTAATAGAATCTGTTATTTACAAACTAATCTAATGTTATACACACGGGACTATTTGTCTACGCTATGCATGTCAAATCTTTTATTTCTGTGCCCCATCCAGACGGTGACTCCACAGCGGCGGCGTCGGCCAGCCTCCAAGAGGAAAGTGGGAAAGCTGCAGGTTTGTAATACACAAGCAATAATTCCCTGATTATTGTGATTCATTGATACCACACCTGACAGTAATAAGGGACTTGCCACCAAGTAGGTCAGCTGCAACTTAAAATGTGAACACGTGGCACTGGGACAAATGTCTGCATTTTCCTAGCCAGGGATGGAAGAAAATGTAAGTGGCAAAGCTTCTGTAACTTTCACTCATTGAAAAATGTTTGCCCGGTCAGTGTTTGCCCCCGAGAACCATATACCCCACCGTGATTGGTAGGTTCATTAGCTTCACACACAACGCTAACGTTAAACTTTCATATTAAAGTGGGGGCCACAAAATATGGCCTTGCTGGCCACAAATGGCCTGCAAGTGTGAGACCCCTGGTATATTCACTTTGTCTTTGTATAATGACAATGTGTAATAAAAGTTGTACAATTGTGTGCATTTATTAAGTTTTGTGTGTGCATACAGGTAGAGGCAACACCACGTGCTGTAGTGCTGCCTTCCACCCCAACACCACCTTGCAGTCCTGAGACGCCACCGCAGCAGGATGGGACCAGCCAGGTTCTTATAATGTCTACATATTATTATAATATATAAATCAATTTCAATAACTGTGCTAACGTAAAAGTTTCCATGGTAAAACTCACATGATCACACAAGTATGTTTACAGGGCATGTGTTATATTGCAGGATCGTGGCCGAAAACGACACACTCAAACCGTGAGGGCGACTCATTCGCAGATGGATCTGAGGTTTGACAGTTTTTCTCGTAACCACCAGTGCACATGCATGGCGCTTACGTTCTTGGCCTTCCATGTGGAAGGCGTTTCTTTTGATTCGGGAGTGCTAGACAGAGTTCTTCAACTAGGAGATGAACTTTATGTGAGGACAAAAACCGAGTTAATGATGAACCACACTTTTCGCAGCAATCATTTTACTGCTGAAGAAATGCCAGACAAAGTTAATACAGACTGCAACGTATATCATGTTATGCAGGGGGAGATGAAATTGGGTTTGGTTCGGGACAATTCCCAAAGCTATTCCTGTTTCTTGCCTCTTGGTAGACAGCTTGAGTGCTTGTCACAAGATGTCACTCAAGCCTTTCTGATTGTGGATCTGGAGTGCTATGCGGTCTTTCGTGATAGGTCATGGTGGTTCGGTTTGTTTGACTAGCATTGTAGATCTGCAGTGGGACCCAAACGGAACTGCAATTATGATGACTTTTTCACACTTGGATGACTTGGTCGGACACACGCATGACCTCCTTCCAGACCGTGGACCTTACCCCAGCTACGAGTTTGTGCCGGTTTTGTTTGAATTGGATCGCGTTATAGATGATGGACGGGTCCAGTCGGATGTAGTCATTTCAGAACCGACGGAACCAGTAGAAATGTTAAGTGAGTGTGTTGTGACGGATCCCCAAGGGACTAATAATAATCCGCAAAATAAGGACGTTCAAGAGGAACCAAAATTGCCACTGCAATAGAACTGCAATAAAAATATCACTCAAGTCCCAACAGTGTCTCAATTACAAAACGTCAAAGGAATCCAGTCCTAGGCACAAAAAACGTTTACAAATGAAACTCAAATATGCTACAGACAGTAATTATCGTAAACAAAAAGAAAGTAGCATTACCACGCGATACAGATGTGATAGTTTGTTTAAGAATAAACAAAAGACGTACATAGCTGAAAAATATCACAGGGATCCGTCAACAAAAAGGACTTCAATGTCCACATATGTTAGGAAAAAGTACACATCTGATCGATGTTTTCTTAAAAGACAGAAGCTGTATTTGAGGGACAGGTACCACAGGGACCCAGCTTTTCAGAAAAAAGAAAAAGGTTGTATTTTACAGAGCTATCGTGGCAATCCAGGGTTTAGGGAAAGCTGGAAGTTTTTCATGAAAACATGGATGATGGAAAAGTACAAAAAGGATGCTGTTTTTAGAACAAAAAAGAAAAAATATAGACAAGGTAATTTAAGGGTGCGTCACAGTCGGAGTGAAAAGGACCGTCTTACTCTACAGCACAAATTATTTAGCGCTCTAAAGTCAAGGCAAAATACGTTCCATCATTTCTCAGCGTTCAGCCACCAATGTGCAGCTTCCGGCAAGCCGTGTAATTCAAGCTGCTATATCGTCTTTCCGCGAACGAGTGGCGCACGGTCCCACTTACATTTGTACAGTGTGCCACCGTGCGCTATTCCCCAATCAGGTGAAAAAGTGCAATAGGCCAAAATACCGCAACAAACCACAAGTGGTGGTCGCTTGCCTGACAGGACCATATGTTCATGTCTACAGGAACAATTGTTCTACTCTGTGCACTACTCCGCAAGAACGGAAGCAGGAGTGGATCTGTCAGACCTGTGACCAACACCTTATTAGAGGTGCAATGCCACCCCTGGCGGTGGCCAATAACTTGCATCTCGCGCCGATTCCCCAAGAGCTGTCCGACTTAAATCTACTCAAGAGGCAGCTTATAGCAAAAATCATTCCTTTTGCGAAAATTGGCCGGGCCATGCAGGCACAGCATGTCGAGAGCGAAAAGGAGAAACTTAGGCCCGGTTTGATGCTCGACACGTGCATGCAGCCTCTTGACCTTGCACAGGAAAGTCTGTCGTTTGGTGACGGAATCTTCAGCATCGCTCCCGCCCAACAAAACAAGCCTGTTGGCTTCTTTGCAGTGCCAAACCTGGAGGCCATGGTCTTTCCTGTTTTGTTCCCAACAGGAAAGAACACAATGGATGAGGAAAGGCCGATTAGAGTATCACCCAGCTCATACTTCAACACCAGGTTATTCTCGGTGGATCCACGCTTTGCCGAAGAGCAGACCTCTCTCTTCTTTGCCCAGTTTGTGATTGAGACACACATGGCCAATAACAGTATGTCCATTCAGTCGCGAAAGGGAAGGCCGCATATCGGGGACGGCAGGAAGATAGTGAGCCGGATGCTCCGGGACAAAGAGAACCTCAACCAGCTCATACAGAACAAGGAGGCGACCAGATTTATGCAGCCGGTCCGAGGAACACCAGCGTACTGGGAGAAGGCTCACCGGGATCTTCACGCTATGGCGAGGCAGTTGGGCAAGCCCACTTTCTTTCTTACCTTTTCTGCGGCTGAGATGAGATGGCCTGAAGTGACTGCTGTTATAAAAGCGCAGCAAGGCCAACCGGGGGACTTATCAGCTCTTGACTGGAATGCTCAATGCGATGTCATCCGCAGCAATCCAGTCACGGTAATGCGCATGTTTGAGAAAAGGGTAGATGCTCTTAAGGAGCTTATATTCTCTCCTGCGCAACCCATTGGCCCAGTAGAGGAATATTTTTATCGTGTTGAATTTCAAGCTCGAGGAAGTACTCACATCCACATGATTGTGTGGATGAAAGACACACCCGTGATAGAGGAACCGGACCCTAACTTCTGCGACGAGGTGGTCCAGTTCATCGACACTTACATCACCTGCCGAGTCCCCGACCAAAGCGGGGATCCGGAACTTTACGACATTGTCACCAGCGTCCAGTCTCTCAGCCGCAGTCACACAAAGTCTTGCCAAAAAGGAAACGTATCGTGTCGGTTTGACTTCCCTAAACTACCAAACGGATGCCACCACGATCACCTTTCCTTTCGACGCCCCAGATGAAGAGGAAGACGACAAGACGGCAAAGAGAAAGAAACTCAAGGAGTCCCAGGAAAAGCTTAAACTTTTGAGAGAGAGGCTTATGGACCCACAGGCCCCCGAGGACTTGACAGAGTTGCTTAAACTGTGCCAGTTGACGCTGGACAAGTATAAGGACATCGTCACCAACCTCACTACCGGAATGGCTGTCCACTTGCAATGCACCCCGAGGGCAAGTTGGACCAATCCCTACAACCCCCACCTTCTTCGGGTGTGGAACGCCAACATGGACATTAAGTATGTCCTGGACGACGTCAGTTGCATCATGTACATGATGTCGTACATCTCCAAACCAGAGCATGAGATGACACAGTTTCTTGACTCTGTGATCAAGGAGGTGAGAAAGTCAGATATTCATCAGAAGGAGGAGATGCAAAAAATAATGCAGGCGTACTCCAAGCACAGAGAAGTGAGTGTTTTTGTGCTCCACAAGGGTGTTCTTGTGGCAAATGGTGTGGTAGGCTTGTACAGCCGGGAATGTTTAGACACTTTCTACTAAACTTGTCCATGCTTTTGTGACCTCATGGTTGGCTTGTTGTAACTCTGTGCTAATGAGCTGCCAAATCAAATCCGGAACTAACCCGCCATTTCCAAATGCTGCTCGGCGAGCTCTAACCACAATCATAAGAGACACTGCATCATTACTTTACTAGCTAAAGTTGTCCTCACATACTGTTATCTCTGATGTTTGGGATCTTACTGTCTGGCCCCTCCTCTTCCTGAGTGTGTAACATTTAAATAACTTGTCTCTCTTCCTCCCCCCTGTAGTAGGCACTGCCCCGTGAAAAGCCCGTTAAAGGCACCTTTTCATCAGATATTTTTTCCCCAAAAAATGACTCTATAAATCAACGAAACATTCTCATCACTAACTATAATAATATGACATTTTAACGTGTCTCTTTCTTTCTTTCCCTTGTAGTAGGAACTGCTGTGTGAAGAGCTGAGGATGGCAACGTTAATATAGTTGTAGTCATCCGAGTCTTTTTTCCACCAGATAACATTTATAAAGTGTATATATTTCAATTATTGATCATAATGAGACATTTTAGTAACTTGTCTTCTTCTCTCCTCTGTAGTAAGTACCGCCGCGTGAATAGCGTGTAAAAGGCTAAGTTTTCGTCTGACTAGTGTTTGCAATATATAACATTTAGAAATGATATTTATTATAGTTACTGATGATCATGTGACATTTTAACGTGTCTTCCTTTCCCTTGTAGTAGGAACTGCAGTGTGAAGAGCTGAGGACGCCAACGCTCATACATTTTTAGTAATCAGTCATTTTTCTACAATATAAAACATTTATAAAGTGTTATTGATTATAATGTAACATTTTAGTAACTTCTCTTTTTCTCTCCCCTGTAGTCGGTGCTGCCACGTGAATAGTGTGCAAAAAGCTAAGTTTTCATCGGACTAGTTTTTCTGCAATATATTACATTTATAAACGACATATACAATATATTATAGTTACTGAAGCTCATGTGACATTTTAACGTGTCTTTCTTTTCCTTGCAGTAGGAACTGCTGTGTGAAGAGCTGAGGACGTTCATGCTGCACACACTTGTGTGACTTGGTGATCTGCATTTCTAAAGCCTCCAGATGACAACAGATCCAGCCAGAGCCTCTTTCATACCAACAGCCACTTGAGATAAACACCCCACCAGGTGTTGTTTTGACTATTGTTACAAATTCACATTCAAGGTAGTATTTTTTTATTGCTTTTGTGAGTTAAAAAAATATAATTTTTAAACAGCTGCTCCTCGGTCACATCGCCACTGCCGCTCCTGACCACTGCTGGCGCATACGAGCGTGGTTTAATCGGGAGGCCGGTGATGATCAGGTCGTTCACCCGAGAGTGCTGCTCCAGGTCGTCCAGCCTTCGCTCCAGATCGGCTATCCGTTTATCTTTGGCTTCAATTAGGCCTCTGAGCTGTTTTACCTCATCCACAAGGGCCAAGATCTTCTCCTGCTGCGTCCGAACTGCGGTAATATCGTCAGCCAGAAGGTCGAGAGACTTTTTTACGTTCCCGTATTCCTCCGGCTGTTGGCTCTTCGGTCGACCCATTTGCGAGGTGGTCACTTTTTGATGATACGCGTCAGCGGTGGCTGCTAGGTTTGCTACGTGCACCGTAGCGCACGGTTCCACTCACACTTTTATAGTTCAAACCACGGACCCGCCGTAAAATATTGCCAACATTGTTTAACATTGTTGGTTGTTAAATAACGTTGGCCACTTTACTTGTTTTAGTTTTAGTATTTACTTTTCTTAACCAACGTAATTTTACGCCAAACGTGAGCATGCAGCCTCACAGGAAACAGGGACTCAGTTTATCTCTCTTTCACTTCACTCTGAGCTGGCTGGGTGGGGCCTCAGCTGGCTGGGTGTGGGTGGGGCGGCGCTCCTGGGCCCTGGGTTCCAGGGGCTGCCTCTACCTGGATGTGGGAGTGGGGGCGTATCTGACCCCCGGGGAAATCTGGGCTGGCCCAGACTCACTGCTGCGGGGGTGGATGGGTGTGCGTGCCGGATTGGTGCCTGGGAGGACCTAGGTTGGGGGAGTGTGCATGGGGTTGGGCGGGTGTGGGTTTGTGTGTGCGAGTGCATGTGTCTGTCAATGTGTTTGTGTGTATGTTGTATGTTGGGTGCAGGGGATTCAACAGGGGTGTGGGCATCGGGGGCAGTGTGATTGTGGCTGGATGGTTGCTGCCTCTCCGAGTGGTGGGGTGTGTTGCCCGGGTTCCTCTCGGATACGGGGTGGGGATGGCTGTGGTGGTGTTCGGGGGTGTGCCTATTGGCTTAGAGTGTGACATCTGGGAGAGGCTGCTCCCGGACTGCGGTCGCTGGGCGTCCTGGGTCTATGGATGACCTTGCCTCGTGCCAGCCCCTGCCCCGCGGTGGGTCTGGGAAACAGGGGCGCCTACTGCCTAATGGCTCATCCTCTGGGAGGGAATTTTTTTTTTTTCCTCCCAGTCTTACTATCCCTCGCGCCCTCGCCCCCCCACTCCCTGCAAACAAGCACATAGGATCTTGGGGAGTGCGCGTGCTTCATGGAGGTGTAGCTGGTGGGATGTTTGTGACCAAACATGACCTCCTTCTGTGATGCCCTGGGGGCCGCAAATTCCCCAGTTTTAATTACACTTATTCACTATACATAGACTCACAGACACCTCACATTCATTTTTGGGGTGGCGGGACTCGTGTCACAGGGTGGGCAGAGCTACTCAGTCGTGCTCAGCAGGTGTAGTGGTTCTGACCATGGTGTCACGCAGTTCTGTTTCTTTTCTTGTTGTTTTTCTTTTATGTTTATCATTATTAGTACATGTGTATGTATGTATATGTGTGTATACATATATATGCACACTGTATGTGTGTATACATATATATGCACACTGTGTGTGTGTGTATGTATGTACTGCATGGATATGTGTATGTGCACAGTATGTGTATGTATACGGGTATGGATATGTGTATGTGTATGTTTGTATATGTATATATTCAAATATATATTTATTATCATGTTTCCTGTATTTTTGCACCTTTTGCTCTGTGACTGTTCTGGTTGTTGCTGAAATTGTGATTATCATGGTTGTTAATAATCTGGTTGAAATATGTTTGTGAGGTTCTTCTACACTTTCTTAAATCCCGCTCCCCACCTACCACCCGTCCCTTTTCAGGTCAGGTCCGGCATTGAAATGTGGTGCAACAAAATTCATAATAAACGCAGTTTGTGTCAAGGCAAATGTCAAGGGAGAGTTGTTTGGATTATGAAGTCTCCCTTGGCAAAGCAATTTTGCTCAACATTTAAAGGCAGCTTGACTCCCATTCAGCTAGACAAGACAAAAAAAAAGAAAACATAAATAAATAAAAATGATGTAGATATTGTGGAATGCGGCCTCCTGAGACTTCAGGCCAGCAATTCCCGTGGGTGTTGAGTTGGAGGAAAGGGGACTAAATTACTACCATGTGATTTAGATGTGAATATTTATTTCCTGACAAACAAACCTAATGTACGGAGCTCCGGGGTGCCTGCCTGTCTCCATAGGCCTACACAGAAGTTAGTCTTACTACAGAGACAGACAAGACTACAACTAACTCTCCCTCCCCGGCCTTTTATACATTAATAGATGCCAATGTCGGTTGAGTTTTAGCCAATGGGAGAAGGCAGTGCCCTGGTTTGCAGATGGTAAGGATCCAGTCAGATGAGGCCGCAATGTGAGAATTGCAGCTTTCAGGAACCAATCAGCAAGGAGATGGTGGCACCACTTAATTCATGTGCAGGTGGTCTTGGTTCCCGTGTGAAGATGGCCTCCGCTCTGGATGTTGGCGCCAGCCATCTGGAACAGAAGGTGAAGTGTTCCTGCCTTGGGTAGTTTATCAGTTGTGGATCAGGTGCTTGGGTGTGTGGCAATGGGCGTGAGGTATGCAAGCTTTATGTGTTTAGGAATTGTCTGTAACTGTTGAATATAATATGATTAAAATACCTAAAAAACAGAACTAAAATACTTTAAAAAACATAAACCCTTCATTCCCTCTCGTGGCCTCGAAAGAGGCCAAAGAACACACAGTAGTAAAAAGCACTTTATTTTGCGAGATCTGAAAGCACGACACGGGCGTCCTTCTCAGGAAGTGACGGCAACCGGATCAGTTGGTACTGACCACGGCCGTTGCCAAAGAGACCGAGGGTCAACTACTGGAGAAAACACTTACACAGGGAATGCAACAACATACAAATAATGCAAAGAGAATAAAGAAAACTACCACAGCAATGATTATACCAGCTTCTAATTCTTGCCATTTACCAAAGAAGCTCATCAAACGGTCCCAAGGGCTGGCGTTCACTCCAACATGAGATTTCATACGTTCATTAAGTAATTTAAGGCCATCGATGGCATGGGTCAATCTGCCATCGGGCGCTGTATTGTTAGGGATGAATGTGCAACACTCAGTGACAATCATTGCACACACACCATGTTTTTCTGCCAATAACATGTCGAGTGCAATACGGTTTTGGAAGGCCATGAGAGAGGTAGCACGCAATTGGTCACCCACTGCTCTGTAAGCCTCCTCAGTTTGAATTGACAAACGTAAATTATAGTGAACATAAATACCACCCATTTTTATTAACTGTTATCCACGGCCAGATAGATTGAAAAACCCTGCGGCGACCTGATTAATTTGTATTCGTCCGGACACACGAGGCACACCATTGGCATCAATGTATGTCGTGTTAGGGGCCTCCACCAGGGGGTTGCCGCCTGCCTTTGAGAACGGTGAGAATGGGCGGCCATAAGGTAAGATCCCACAGAGGCCGCACTACTTATCAAATGATCGATATCCAAAGGTAATATGAAGGACACTAGGGCGCAAAGGCCAGTCATGTTTTGAGTAGGCAACCTCTCAGTGACCCCGGAACCGCCACCAGACATCTGCACATACTACTGGCCTAAAGGAGGCATCCACTTGAGTAGTGTTTTGACACCAGGATACATTGACGCCAGGTTGCACAAACATATTTCCTATGGAAACATTGAAACAAGTGAAGTTATTGGGAGCAACTGGTTTGTCGAAAATGGGACAGCCCTTTTTTGCCGTAATAATCGGATGTGCTACTGTAAATTTAGAGCAAGTGGTGATGCTGGCCGAAGAGGCAGTAGAAGTGTTCATGATGCTGACTGCACACGCCGCGGTTATGGCTGTGGGTACAACCCGCAGCAATGGTCTAGCCCCTAGACACACCAAACAGTGAGTAGCATGGGCTTTTCCTGCCTGTTCAGCCATCCAGTTATTTGACTGCCCAGAAATACCGGTGGGCAGCAAGAACGAGACGTCAATATGGTCAGTGCTAGTGACCGCCACTACTCCAGCGTTCCGGGAACGAGCCGTCTGTGAGGGTGTGGACGAAGCCTCGTGAAAACACTTCCTAATCCTAAAACACTCGTCAACTTCTGTCAGGTAAGCATACAAAGTGAAATTGAAACACCCGGTTGAAGGTGGAATATACTGACTGTAATGTCATAGCAGTACTTGAAGTCCCCCTCATGGTGACGTTGGCTTTTTAGAGCGATGCTTTGAGCGGGTATACTTCTGCCAATCATACCCGCCCGACTCCGACAACAGATCATCCCAGCCATGATTACACGTACCGGAAGGGTCACCGTCCATAAAATAACAACCACAGGCTAACCTATTCCGAGCAATGTCCTTCAACATGCATGCACCCCACATGGTACATGGACCGTATACGGGTATATTGAAATTGGTCAAATCCAGGTGGAAAAGCGTGACCTGAGGATAAGCCGAACATAATGTAATAAACTGTTGTGTAGAGGACTGACCGGCATTTGGTAAAAAATTTGTTCGTGTCACCTGAGCATCCGAGCAAGAGGAGCGTAGAGACCTAACTACGCTTTTGTGTAGAGTACCTGGACTAATAGTAGATGCATGCGGTCGAGTGGAGACCAGAACCGGAGGACCGGTGTAGGCTTGAGTACTTTGGGTGACTCACCCTGTGAAGAGCAACGTCCCATGTCAAGTGAGAAACAATATAATCGTGGGAGCATGGGAAGGTATAACTTTTAACAGCTCGCGTCCTGCTAGAAAATCTTAGCAGTGGCTACAGTACCGAAATCAGCAATGCCACCCCAGGAATTTCACCTGGAGGATTTAGGAACCTCCCGCACACAGGTGCGCATCACTGAAAGGCAGGAGACTGTTCAATTTGATTTTAACAAGTTTATTATTACAATGGAGATGAACCTTATTTTATTTTGTAAAACCTAAAATACTGGCATTTACCTCTTAAAAATATAGCTTGTCCAACCATACACACTATCAATACCACTGGGAGCTGAACTAGGCATCACCAGTGCAGGGAGCAGAACCAATGGGACATTAACCTAAACGGCAAAAGGAAGCAAAAGAAAAACACCCAACACAGACAATACAATGGGGAAATAGTGCACCACAAACCATAAGGAGACCACCACCAGGGTATCCACCACCACTAACACCAGATCGGCGGTCAGCTCCTAGGACAGAAAGACATTATCAATACTGTATATACACCAGGGAAACATCCACAACACGTTCCACACACACTCACACAGACACACACACACGCACACACAATGGCAAATAGTAAAAACAGTTCAACAGTACACAGAATAATGTCCCCACGGCTGTAAGGAGCAGTCTTTTAGCTATGCACCATCCACAGGGCACAGCGAAAGCTCTTCTATGGTGGCACTCAGTTGCATGCCCTGGCCGCCAAAGGAGCGGGTGGCCCATAAGACCACCGCTCGTCAGAAGCGGACCAGGGTTTCCTAAAACAGAATCATGCACAACGATACTTGGATCACACCAACGAGCAGGACCAAATGCAGTGGCAGCGCCGATGCTAGGTAGGGCAAAACAGCAGCGTCTAAAGTGACAAAGTGGAGGACAATTTATTTGATGACGATATTAACACTCCCGCAGCAACGACAGGCATTACTTACCACTCTGAGCTGCAATACATCTCCTGGAAGAGGGAGAAGCTCGACTACAGCTACACTGTTTGCCCATAGCGGTGAGAAGCTATGTTAGAGCTACCGTAGCCCTGAGTACGCAAAACATAATCTTACCCACATCGTCTTAGCGGGAGGAGCCGGTCTGCATGTTAGTGCGTGATTGTCCGTGCTATAAATACAAATTACATTTAGCGTTCAACCACTGGCCTTTCAAACAGGCCAAAGCGTTACCCCTCTTACCTGCCCTGAGGCGAAGTCAAACACGGAAATGTAATCCCAGTATGGGGGCAGATGCGTGAGGGCAAAGGACAAACGTCAAAAGAATGGCACTTTTAAGAGACTTGTTGGTCACGCGATGACCAATGAGAGCTCAGCCCTTAATTGAAAGGCCCGCCTCCTACTGCGTAATGCCACATAATCAACAATGAGACCAAGATACACATTGCAGTTTGAGCTAAGCAAAGCACGTGATTATATGTGTATTGTCTAAGAAAGCGAGCACACTTGTATTTATCTTGTGTGTATGTATCAGTATCAGTGTAAGTGGTGTCAGTATATCAGCATATATGTGTGTGTTGCCATCAACCAGATGTTCGTCAGCTCCAGCTTCAGCAGGTGGGGAAGGCGCTCCCAGAACTCCAGCACCGACGCTGCCACTACCCTCCCCCTCACGGGCTGCGCCACTTGTTGCCCTTGCCCTCGAGCTGGACAGCACGGTCAATCCTGGCGGTGACCGTGTAAGGACCAGACCAGCGCGGCTCAGACCATTTACATGAAAGGCGCTTCAGGAGCACCGAGGAAGCAGTGGTGGGAGACAAAGGAACAGCAGCAGTGGCGTCAGAGACCTGTTGGGAAACAGAAGAAGCCAACAAGTGCAACTGTGTCCATTATGAGACAGGTGAGAAAGAGGGAGGTGGGACCTCCTCCAGGGGCAAAATGGTAGAACTGGGGCCAGGCATGAGGCGCCCCGTCCACATCTCGTATGGCGAGCGGCCAGAGCGAGAGGCGAGAGACTGGAGAATGGACAACAGGGCCAAAGGAAGTGCTTGGAGCCAGTTGACGGCCGAATCGGACAGAATGTGAGCCAAGCGGTTTTTCAGGGACCAGTTCATGAGTTCCACCCTGCCCTGTGACTGTGGATGATAAACAGAGCCAAACGAGTGCTTCAGACCCAGAGCCGACCCCACCCTAGCCAAGGAGGCCGAGGCCTGGTGAGCCCTCAGCGACTCGGGAGACAAGGGAGGCGCTAGGGAAGGCGAAGAAGGAACAGAAGCCAACATGATGGACGCAGAGGGAGAGGACAAATAACCAGCTGCTGTCTTCAAGGCCAGTTCAGCAGCTGCGATCAGCCTGCAGGTTTTCGCAATAGACGGGACTGGAGAGCTGTCATTGTGAATGCGGCAGATGCCACAAATGACACCACAGAATGAGGTGACAAATTGACCAAAGGCTGGTCACGCACTAAGTGAGCCGTCTTGAGGACCAGAGCAGCGACACCCGCGGCGTGACGAGTACACAACGGTTGCCGACGCTCGATGGGGTCAAGAGGGACACTGGCATACATTAGGACCCTACGGTGCCCATTGGCGTGGTAAAAGAGGACACCATTCGCGACCGTGTCGGTGACAGACACGTCCAGATGGAATTGGCTGTTAGGGTCAGGAACAGCCAGAGCTGAGGCCGTCGCCATTCTCTCGTCTGCCTCTTGACCTGTACTGAGGTCGGAACACAATGGGGTTCTCTTGTACCTCGAGTGTAATGGAAGTAACGGATGAACAGAAGCCCACGTCAAAGGGACCCGTTGACCACACACCCTCTGGGATGCTGTCAAGCATAGGTGCGGACAAATCATAATCAGTGAGTTTTTTGCGCATGTGTCGGTCAATCAGCTGATGCTGAACCACTGACGTGTTTTCGAAATGACCAAATATGCGATACGCAGATTCAGATGGCGAAAAATGCACTTGTGGGAGATCTGGGAACGGCATCCAGTCGGTTACGGCTAACAACCGTTTGACCATGGAACCCAAAGCCCTCTCTTCATGACCAGGAACCACGGCCAAAGAGATGTGAGGTACCGATGCCACGCCTCCACGGAACCATAAACGTTCCTGTGCTTCTAGAAAGTAGACTGAAGCCGCCACTCCCTCAGGTCCGGCAAAAATACAGGAAGAGTTTAGCAGTGAGCGTGAGTCCCTTGTCAGTGCACATAATGGTGGCGTTTGCAGCACTGAGAATATCTCTTCCAATCAAACACACAGGTGCATCTGGGGCATATATGTAAGCGTGTGTAAAGTGTGTCCCTGCAAAGTTGCTCGGTAAGTCAACAGTGAATGGCAGCAGACGTCTTTTCCCCGAGAAGCCAACCAGAGGTACGCAACATGACGTAATCTGGTGTGATGACAGTGGAACATTGATGACAAGAGCATGGGGTCCGCTGTTTTCCTGCTCTTGGGGCTTCCCAGGCCTCCCTAGGCCTGATAGTAGCTGGGGTCATCACCTTGGTCGACATAGTATTGACCAGCAGTTGGGGTCTGCTGCATGGGCGGGCGTTGAGCAAATGGATTGCGACGGATGTCATCGCCTGTTGTTGGGGTGGACCCTGTGGTGGTTGCTGGCCCCACCCTTGCTGCTGCTGTGGACCCTGCGCGTCGTGGCGTTGTGGGCAGTTGCTAGCCCAGTGTTCCATGGCGCCGCACACGAAACAGCCACTGAAGCCCCGCGACATGTTACTTCTTCCTCTGGCCCTACCAGCTGTACCCCCCCTGTAGCTTCCTTCTTTTGTGCAGTGGTTTTTGCACATGGGATGAAATAATGTGGACTTAAGTCCGCCTCAGGTGAGGTCAGCAAATTTGTGACATCATTGAGCTTGTCCGTCACAGTTGTAGGCATGCCAGAGAATAGCAGTTCTAAACAACGCTGTCATGGGAGCACTGTTCAAATGATTACACCCGGTGGCAGCAGTTCAATCACGCATACAGTTGGTGTAATATATGGTCGGGTCTGTCTCGCCACTCCTGTGGGTACAGTTCGCTGTTCGTGTGGAAACTCCTCCCTGAGTGCAGCAAAAAAAGGATGACCAAATGGCGGAAACGGCTCATGTACTGAAGTGTTAAGCATCCCAGCACGTTGCAATAGAGTACCAAATTGTGAGGGTATCACAGCAGCTGACAACAAACAGCGAATGTCACCCTAAGCCAAACTGAGACTTGCAGTTGCCTGTAACACAGCTTCAATCCACGCGTCTGCACCGCCACTTATAGGTGGTAGTTTTTACTGAGACCGTCTATGTCAGTCTTTCACTATATCAACTTCACTTTTTCTTACTTTTTCTTGCACTTCCACTATGTTTTTGCACTCTTCACCATCACATTCTGTCCAGACTTTCTGCATAAACTTCCTGTCCTTATCCTTACTCTTATTCTCATGACCACCCAACACTTGGCTTTCCACCATATCATCACACTCAAATCTCACCTTCTATACTGTCCCACTTGTGTTACAACAAAATACAAAAATTTACCACCAAAAACCAAGTCACAAAAGAGTTAAAAAGCAAAATAGACAAAGCGTTCCCCTCACTGCAATAGTGTACTGTCTTTTGTCTATGTAAGCATTTGAGTAAGACCTATCCCTCACCGCCAATTGGTGTACTGCCATTTACTGGACCCAGTTGAAGCGTTTACGTTTACGACCCTTCAACCAAGAGTCCTAGACTCTTAAGAGGCCTCAATTTTGTGATTCTCAATCAGTGACGTCTAGCTCGCAGCTTTCAAAATAAAAATCTTAACCACAAGTAAATACAACCAAAGAGTTAATAGAATTCACAAACAAAGCAACCAAATTCCAAGTGCATTTTGTGCAGCTTCGCGAGTTGTACTTTCTCCACCTGTTTGGTGGACCTACGCTGTTCTGACGGGCAGTTACAGGCAAAATGAAGGGGAGACGTTTAAAGCACAGAACACTACTTATTACGCCGTGCTGAGCGCTGGACGTGTAGTAGGTTGGAAACGGTACAGGCGGAATTGTAAATTAAACAGGCACCCCACACAATTTTTGTTAACAATTGAACGTTACCAACTACTATTTGCTGTTAATTTCACTTTGGAAGTGTAATTACATGGTTACACCAGCAGAGGGGCATAATGGTGTGGAATGATTCAATAGGGAGACTAGCGATTAGGTTCAACCATGCAATACTCATTAACAAAAGAGCTCAGGCGTGAGAAGACGCTAATTTTGGATCTCTCTCTATTGTTGACAGATTCCCCTAGATCTGGTGCCGGTAACAATTGCACGAGACATGAGGCAACCGGCTATTCGCCGTTTTTTCCCTTGGCTGAGCTCTTCTCACTGTTATCAGAAGCGATTTTATATGCTTCCTGCATGCGATCAGCCCATTTCTGTGCATACTCGTGTCTAGATCTTACTTCAGTTTCTACTTTTAGGGCAAAGAGCAGGTCAATAGGCAACCGTGGGTCCCTACCGCTTGCGGGAGAACAGAGACATTCAACTCAACTCACCTTCGGATGAAACAGACATTCCTCAACTGGCATCACCAACAGAAAGACTCAGTGGGACACCAGCTGGGAACCCCTTGGCAGAAGCAGACGTCGGCTCCGGTAAAATGCTTGTAGGTTGGGTGAGCCTGTCTTCCAATGTCAGTGATCCGATGCTAAGATTCAAGGATGTCACAGCTCTGCTTCCGCGCAGGGAATTCAAACTACATGGTGGCCACATTTCTGATGTTGGGTCAGATTTATCCTATAGTAACCTTTGTAAACAAATAGATGAAGGTTTGAACGAAGGCTTTACAGAGTCTGAAGTAATTCGATCAGTAGTTAAGGTCATCAAACCTGGCACCTTCAGAGAAATGTTAAGTAACAAAAGTGATCTAACTATTGATGAGATGAAGCGGTTTCTCCGCGCACACATCAGGGACAAAAACAGTACTGAGCTTTTTCAAGAGCTAAGTAATGCTAAACAACAGGACAAGGAAAGTCCACAACAGTTTCTGTATCGAATAATGGGGTTAAAGCA
>QODF01000173.1:2029950-2056412 GCA_024372805.1 Oostethus manadensis
AACACTACTTATTACGCCGTGCTGAGCGCTGGACGCTCTATAGAAAGTGTTTTGGGTGCACATTGCACTTTGGCGTTAGTTTGGTGCAACATTGCAAACGAAAGCTACTGTGAAGCTTTCTTTCAAAACAAACATAGCACGACAAGGGAACATGCTAGAGACTAAATTCCAAGTGCATTTTGTGCAGCTTCGCGAGTTGTACTTTCTCCACCTGTTTGGTGAGCCTGCGCTGTTCTGACGGGCAGTTACAGGCAAAATGAAGGGGTGACGTTTAAAGCACAAAACACTACTTATTATGCCGTGCTGAGCGCTGGACGCTCAATAGGAAGTGTTTGGGTGCACATTACACTTTGGCGTTAGTTTGGTGCAACATTGCAAACGAAAGCTACTGTGAAGCTTTTTCTAAAAACAAACATAGCACGACAAGGGAACATGCTAGAGACTAAATTCCAAGTGCATTTTGTGCAGCTTCGCGAGTTGTACTTTCTCCACCTGTTTTGTGGACCTGCGCTGCTCTGACGGGCAGTTACAGGCAAAATGAAGGGGAGACGTTTAAAGCACAAAACACTACTTATTACGAGTAGTATTACGAAGGTTGGGGGGCCAACTTCACTCAGGTCCCAGCGAGTAAAGTGGCCTGAAGTGCAGGTGGTTGCAGCCCATTAAGTTGTCATTTGTGGGTAAAAGTCACGTGTTTGGGGTGCCGGGAACAGTTAACTTAAAAACATGCAAGGATAAAATATATGCACACAAACAAAAAACAAATAAAATCACTCCAATACATGCAAAGATTAAATGCAACATGCACACCAAAACAAAACTACAACAAAATCTCACATTGTGCCGGATCACACTAGAAACTCAATTCCAAGTGGATTTTGTGCAGCCTTACGAGCTTTACTCTCTCAACGTGTTTTGGTGCCACTGCGCTGCCCTGACACCCAGTTAAAGGCAAAACGATGGGGAGCAATTTAAAGCAATAAGCGCTACTTATAACGCCAACCTTAGCGCTGGACGCTCCATATGAAGTTTTTTTTCGTGCACTTTCATGCCCTTTACAGTTTGGGCGTGTTTTTGTGTGTAGCTGTACAAACGAAAAATGAGAGGCTTTTTAAAGAAATAAACATAGTACATACTTTAAACAAACTTATTTAAGTAAATTGCGTAAGTTACAGACATGTACAAGTCATATCAAGCCACGTAAGGGGGTGGAGGCATTTTTTGCAGGTCCAATATCCGTCCTGCCGAATATGGCATTTCCCCCCTACATGTTTTTGGCGACATTTTTGAGTCGCCAATTAACCTAACATGCATTTTTTTTTTTTTTTGTGAGGAAACCGGAGTACCCGAAAACCCACGCACGCACGGACAAATGCCAATTGAGCTCTATGGTGCTGGGCAGTGAGCACAGGGCCCACTACAGGACGTCGGGACCTCAGGCCACCCTCATGGAGCCTGTTTCTGAATCGTTAGAAACATTCACACCAGAGCTTGCTGAAATGATACTTGGTTGTATATGACTACATGTCTGTAACTCACACGATTTACTTGAAAGACACCCACCTCTCATGAGCTGTGCATTTTGTATGGCTTTGGCAGTGCTCGTTCTGTTGCACCTTGCACAAAGGAGCAGATGCCGATCCTGCTGAGGGATTTAAGGACCTTCGATGGTCCTGTCCAGTTCTCCCGGAGTAACTACTTGTCTCCTGGAATCTTCTCCATGCTCTTGGGACTGTGCTAGGAGACCTTGTCTCTAGGAGATATTCTTATTTACTTTTTTTTTTTTTAATCATCATTTTGCCTCGGGGACCCCCAACTTAAAACATGCTCTTGTGCTCTTTAAAAATTTATAAACACTAAGAGGTGACTACTCAGCATCAGCTGGCGAGCTACTGCTGGCTTAGGGACTACATGTTAGAGAGTCCTGTGATAATAGTGTCCCTGTCTCGAAGCCCTGGGGGGGCTGTCTGCAAAAGTGGCTCAACCAACCCCAATCAAAAGTCAAACAGACTTAAATAGTACCCTTTCCCGTTATCTGCTTTGTGTTCTGTGCACGTTTTACTTTTCCTTCTGCGGTAAAAGGAAGCGATCCCAGTCATTGTACACACACAAGACAAGATGAGCAAGTCGTTATGTTGGCCACCAAAAGGCAACAACGTCGTCACCAATAGAGTGACGGAGGACAACAACGGTTTTGAATGATATTGGTTTCATATTTTACTGATCTCAATAATAGAATTTGTGTGCATGTGCTCATTCGTTCCTGTGTTGGGATGAACACGCAAGTCTACAATGACAGACTTTGACAGCTAGTGGCGCACATTGCAAGAAGATCGCGAGACCTTACTCTGTCTAGTCTTACCTTATCTCTATGCTCATGTTATGGTGATGGTTTAATTTGATTTGAACACGCATATTGAATGACATTGGAATACAATACTAAATACAATTGACCAATGTCCAAAAGGAAGAAGCCAAGCTTATTTAATTCTACCCCTGTGGGATTTTCCTCTATTTCAATACATTTGTACACTTCCTGCATTTAGTAAGTTTCAAATGTAAACAGTGTGTTAGTAGTAAGTCAATGTCTTTGATACCAAAATACAAATCCATTTTATTTGTATAGCACATTTAAAAACAACAAAGTTGACCAAAGTGCTTCACAGCATAGTTAAAATAGAGTATATAAAAAAACAATAAATACAAAACGAATGGTAATATAGAATCACAAGACAAATAAAACAAATACAACAAAATTACAAAGGCTCTCAGTTTGTGTTAAAAGCCAAGGAGTAAAGGTAAGTTTTTAAACGCGTCTTAAAAAAAAGGAATATATGGTGCAAGCCTAACATGTAGCGGCAGTTTGATATGACTATATTAGCAATCATGAAGGATGCTAATCATAAAAAATAATAATGAAATAGAATTAAAAAAAACCTGCCTGACGATTGAAGTTATTTTCCCATATCTCCACACAATTAGTTAGATATGGTACACCAGAAAAAAGTGTTTGGAGTGTTTTTCTGATCAAGGACAAATATTGTTTTATTCAGTAATTGAAGCATTTCTTCCTACTTTATGTTGTAAGTTTTTGATGTGAGGTTTCCAACTCATTCTATCAATTATGACTCCCAAAAATGTCCATCCACCCATCCATTTACTTCCGCTTATCCGAGGTCAGGTCGGGGGGGCAGCAGCCTAAGGAGGGAAGCCCAGACGTCCCTTTCCCTGGCCACTTCGTCCAGGTCTTCCCGGTGGATGCCGAGGTGTTCCTAGGCCAACTGAGAGTAGTCTTTCCTTTCATAGTCTTTCCAGCGTGTCCTGAGTGTTCCCTGAGGCCTCCTACTGTTTGGACGTGCCCTGAACCCCTCCCCATGGAGGCGTCTGGGAGGCATCCTAACCAAATGCCCAAGCACCTCATCTGGCTCCTCTCAATGCGGAGGAGCAGCGGTTCTACTCCGAATCTTTCCCGGATGACAGTGCTTCTCACCCTATCTCTAAGAGAGAGCCCAGCCACCCTGTGGAGAAAACTCATTTCGGCCACTTGTACCCACGATCTTGCAGACCCAGCAAACCCTCACAATGCGTTTGGGTCTGCCAGGTCTGACCGGCAAGGATGCCGGACCTTTGGGGAGGACCCCCACCATTGGAACCAACTCACCACCAGGTGGTGATCGGTTGACAGCTCCGCCCCTCTCTTCACTCGAGTGTCCAAAACATGTGGCCATAAGTCCGACGACACAACCACAAAATCAATCAATCATTGAACTGCGGCCCAGGGTGTCCTGGTGCCAAGTGCACATATGAACACCATTATGCTTGAACATGGTGTTCGTTATAGACAATCCGTGACGAGCACAAAAGTCCAATAACAAATCACCACTCGGGAAAAGATAAGGGGGGCCGTTACTCTCAATCACACTTCTCCAGGTCTCACTGTCGCCGCCAACATGAGCGTTGAAGTCACCCAGCAGAACAAGGGAATCCCCCGAGTGAGAACTCTCTAGTACTTCCTTTAAGGACTCCAAAATAGGCTGGTATTCTGAACTGCTGTTTGGCGCATAAGCACAAACAACAGTCAGAACCCGTCCCCCCACCTGAAGGCGTAGGGAAACTACCCTCTCGTTTACTGGGTTATACTCCAACGTGCAGGCTTGGAGCCGGGGGGCAACAAGAATTGCCACCCCTGCCCGTCGCCTCTCATTGCTGGCAACACAAGAGTGGAATGAAGTCCAACACCTCTCGAGAGGACTGGTTCCAGAGCCCTTGCTGTGCGTGAGGTAAGTCCGACTATATCTAGCCGGAATTTCTCCACCTCACGCACCAGCTTAGGCTCCTTCCCCGCCAGAGAGGTGACCAGGGGGAGGGACCCGACAGAGATTGGCTCAAAAGACCCTAATGATGACTAACACAATTGGACTTCGTTTTCCCTCGCCCGGACATGGGTCACTGGGGTCCCCCTCTGGAGCCAGGCCTGGAGGTGGGGCACGTGATGAGCGTCGGGTGGCAGGACCAGCACCCATGGGGCCCGGTCGGGTACAGCTCGAAAAGATAACGTGGGTCCCCCCTCCCATGAGCTCACCACTCGTAGGAGGGGCCAAAGAGGTCGGGTGCTAAGTGAGCTGGGTGGCGGCTACAGAATCTACAGAAGCTCCCAAAAATATATTGACCCTCTTAATTTCATCAAACCAAATTGTATTTCTCGCGTTTCTCTTTTGCTATTACCAAATAGTCTTGCTACAACTGATAACTTTAGTATGACTACGATTAAGGGATAATCTGTTTTTGTCAAACTATCTCTTTATCTCTTTAAGAATCATCTGCAAATAGTACTAGCTTTAGGTGTTTTGTCACTTTACAGATAGTTTAAATAATTTTGGTCCTAGTATTTTGGTCCTAGTTTGTGGTCAAAGTGTTTTCATATATAGTTAGTTTAGTAAAGTTTAGACTAAGTGAAAAATAATAAATCATCAAAACTAAAACACACAGCAGTTAGCCCACACAATTAACTATTAATACATTTCAGTACAGGAAAAGGAAAGGGAAAGGGCCGCCCATCGAGTATCACTTGGAATGTGAATACGCGCAGGAACTGAAATTACTTTACTTTATCTGTTCATAGTCTTTTTGTTTGCATGTTCTTCCCGTGCGCGCGTGGGTTTACTCCGGGTACTCCGGTTTCCTCCCACATTCCAAAAACATGCATGTTAGGTTAATTGGCGACTCTAAATTGTCCATAGGTATGAATGTGCGTGTGATTGGTTTTATGTCTTTGTTTGTCTATATGTGCCCTGCGATTGACTGGCGACCAGTCCAGGGTGTAACCCGCCTCCCGCCCAAAGTCAGCTGGGATAGGCTCCAGCATAACCGCGACCCTAATGAGGATAAGCGGTATAGAAAATGGATGGATGGATGGACATGCAGAAATTCAGGAAACGAAACTGGCATCTTTGAGACATACTTTGGGATGTGTGCAGGCCCAGTGGCCCTCCAGACAGACTTTGGCCCACTGGAATGGGGGGCCCACTGGAAAGGTCACTGTCTCGAAGCTTGGGGGAACTTCTGCCAAAGTGGCTCAACCACACCAAGCTTAACAAAAGTCAACCAGAACTAAATGGTACTGTAACACTTTGTTCTCGTTATCTGCTTTGTACTCTGTGCTCTTTCGACTAATGTCCTTCTGCGCTAAAATGAGGCAATCCCTCCCTAGCCTGGGAGTGGTTAATGAGCATTAATGCAAAAATTTCTCCTAAAAAGAACCTCATCATTTTGTGTATTAATACCACAGACGTAGAGAGGAGGAAAGTCCACTCACACATAAAGCATTTCTCCCCACGGGGCAGAGTCCCAAATTAGAAACGTGAGGGAGAACTTTTGTGTGTTTTAAAGAAAACGGGCTCGAGTCCAGCATTGGCTGTCACAAGTGAGAGGTCAAAAGTAGAGAACAATAGAGCAGAAGGCTCTTGCCGGCTGTGTGTGTGTGAGAAGAAGATAAAAAAACTGCAGTTCTCTTAGCCCGGGAGATTACTTAAGTGAAGAAATAGAGAAGAGGCTCCAGGAATGAGAGTCTGACTGCACTGGTAAAAGTACCAGTTGTAGCGACAGAGTTTCGCTACTTTGTCAGTTGCACGGCAAGTCTGTGGGCGACTTCCACTTGCAAGGGAAGCACCGACCATAGGACTTTTGGCTGAGCCTATTAACAAAATAATACACGTGGATCTAATTCACGTCCAGTATGAAGAAGGGGGGCGTCCTAAGATTATGCATGTCTTAATTGCAGCTTGACAATTCTTCATGTGTAGTTGGTGACGCAACCCTCAAAAGTCGTGCAGTCCTATGTGAATTGGGCCAGGTAACTATGGAAACATTAATGGATATGCAACTAAACAACTGAAGGAGCGAGGTGTTAAACAATCAGTTGGATGGTTTATATTGTATGAGTGAGGTGCACGAAATTGTTTGTCTTTTTGTTGTACGTGGAACAAAATTGTAAATATCTCAAATCAACAGTTTAAAAGTTTGTGTCGGTGAGTGTTTGTGTGTGTTTGCGTGTGCGTGCGTGTGTGTGTGTGTGTCAGCGCTGACTCTTATCATAATCTGCCAGTTTCCAGCTGTATTCTTGTTCCCTCTCTTGAGAGTGTGTGAGCTTGGTATGGGTTGAGGTTAGGGTTAAGGCGTCTGCTCAGGATAAGTTTGTGTTGGTGTATATGGCAAAATCCTTCCAAACACGCAGCTGAACTGTACAGCGAGTGTCATAACTTCTAAAAAACATAATCACTTTGCGTACAATAACCACCCAGTTTGAATGGTCCCTCTGGTTTATTTTGAAAGCTGGTAAAAAGGTCAATTTAAACGTAAAGGTAGGACAAACAGCCTATGTGAGGTTCGGTACTTATCATTGAGGAATTGTGTTGAACTAATATTGAATGTGGCGAAGAAAGGATTATTTGTGCTGAAGTGAACGTGTAATGTATAGTGAAGGGGGAGCTTGTGATGTTCTGTGTGCGCAGCAGAAATTGAAAGTCCCTCACAAGGTTGGCTACTCTATAGTGGGTATTAGAAGCTAGTTGAAAGGACAGAACTGTTTCCATTGAATAGGGAAAAATAGTCTTTGCATTTGATGTTGTTTAAGCTTTTGATTAACTTTGTTTTGCATCATTTAATAATATGTTGAGTTTCATTCGGCTGTGTGATTCTGTTTTACTCTTTTTCAGTGAGATTGTGTGTGTGTTCATCTGGGAGGGTCCCTCGAGGACCAAAGTATGCTGGTTTGAGGTTGAAAAAGTGCAGGAAAATGTTATCGTCGAAACCAGTCATAAAATCATTTTTGCTTGAACGATCGATCGGTAGCTTTTGGAAACAATAAAAGGGTTAATTTCAAACTTTACAAAAATTTAAATAATGTGTGGGTCACTTGAAATATTATTGAGTGTCGTGTATTCTGACTTTGTAGCTTGTACTGACGTGATTGTAATGAATGTTTTGTGGGCTGCGTTCCTGCTGAGATTCTAGAAGGACCGTGGGGGGTCACAGAGAAGTCAAAATTGCGTCACAAACGTTGGCTGCTCAGTGGTGAAAGTTATTAACTATTTAAAGGAAAACTGCGACAGTTGAGCAGTGAGAAAAATCCTTTACATTTTTATGTGTGATAAGTCTACTAGACTCCGCTCTTATTATTTGCAAACTTATTAACTCTTGTTTGTCACACTCCTCTGTGACATAGGCGGGTTGGTCTTATCTTCCACTCATTGCGCTGTCTTGTGTACCCTCTGCAGACATTGGCCAGCGGTGAGTCAGGTGGTTCCTCTGCATCAGTCGCACCTGTTTTCAATCCGGCTCCACCTCCTTTTATACCTGTGACTGCTGCTAGAGGGTACTGGATTATTTTTTTCCATGGTTGGTGCCCCTGCCACACCGGTGTCGCCTGTGTCCCCGGCGCGCTAGTATTACGTGTGTAGAATCTGTTAGTTTGGCCTGTGTTCCTACCCGCCTGCTAGTTTAGTAGTTTGCCTGACTTGCAGGTAGTTTTATGTTTTGCCTTCTTCGTCCTGGCCGCGGTGCTCCTGTAGTTTCCTTTTATGCACCGACGCTTTATGTTTGTGAACTGCTCTGTCTGTAAATCCACTAAGTAAAGAGACTTACCAGACCTGCACGGCCTCGTCTACGCATTTTGGGAACCATCCCTCCTGCTCCGACGCTCTCGCGTGACATAATAATCCAGTCAACGCCATGGATCCCGCGGGGAATGAACAGCTTCGTTTCGCCCTCAAGGCCCAGGGCCAAACAATCAGCCGCCATGAGCAGACGCTAGAGGATCTCGCAACGTGGGTCCGCGACATGCACGCCCGGATTACTTCCGTCCCGTTCTCGGCCACGGCAGAGCCCTTACCGCCACAGACCACGGCCCCATCGGCTCTTCAGCTGGTGAATCCCCTTCCACGGGAGCCCAACATCCCGCACCCGACAAGGTATGAGGGGGACTTTGGCGGCTGCAGGCTATTTTTACATCAATGCCGCCTCGTGTTTAACCAACAGTCACACTTATTCCTCTGACTCCGCCAAAGTGGCGGTGTGTGTTTTTGGCCAGCCTCAGTTCTCGTCTGCAGGATGAGTTGGCGTCCCGGGACGAGACGCGGACTCTTGAGGAACTAATCTCTCCATCCGGCTGGACAACCGTCTGCGGGAGCGCGACCATCAGCGAGGAGTGCACTCGCCTCAGCTTCCGAGACGCCGGGATGAGACACTTCCCTTTTCGCCTCCACCGCCGCTCGCGCCGTTGGAGGTTCCTGGAGAGGTGGTTCCAATGCAGCTGGGGGCCAGTCATCTGTCAGCGGAGGAGAGAATTCGCCGAGTGCGGCTCCGCCTCTGCCTCTACTGTGGTTCGGCGGATCAGCTCATCTCCCGCTGCTCCATCCGGCCCACCCCGCGACGGCCGGCTTCGACGAAGGGTTCAGGTGGGCTTCCTCGTCTTTCTCCGTCTTCGCCATCGGTGGGCGGTCTGCAAGTGGCGGGTACGTTGTCGTGGAAGGGAGGGGTTCGCCGGTCTGTCTTTGCCCTTGTGGACTCGGGCGCAGACGAAAACTTTATTGACTGACTTGGTAAAGAAACTTAATATCCCTACGGTTCTTGTTGAGAGATGTAGAAATGTGCGTTCCCTTGATGGTCGCCATCTAGCGTCCATAACTCACCAGACACGTTCTATTACTCTCTCTCTCCGGCAATCACCAAGAGTTTATTCGTGTTTTCGTTATTCCCTCACGTTCGGCTCCGGTTGTTCTTGGTCTTCCCTGGTTGCACCGACATAGCCCTTTAATTGATTGGTCCTTATTCAAGATCTCTAGTTGGAGCACATTTTGTCATTCGCACCGTCTACGCTCGGCCTCTTTAGCTGTCTGTCTATCTCGCCTCCACCCGCTCCGGATCTTTCACTGGTTCCGGAAGAGTATCACTCTTTTGGGGAGGTGTTTAGTAAAGACCATGCCATGTTGCTTCCCCCCCACCGTCCCTATGATTGCGCCATCTTGCCCGGTGCACCACTCCCGGCATCCAGACTGTATAACATTTCTCAACCAGAACAGAGGGCCCCTTGAGGACTACATCTCCTCCTCTCTCGCTGCAGGTCATATTTGGTGTTCCTCCTCTCCTTTGGCGGCAGGATTTTTTTTTGTCCAGAAGGACGGCTCCTTGCGCCCATGTATCGATTTCCGATTCTGTAATTCTATTACGGTGAAAAATAAGTATCCTTTGCCCCTCTTAGATTCCGCCTTCACCCCGCTTCACAACGTCGTCGTTTTTACTAAGTTGGACTTATGTAATGCTTATCTCCGCATCCGCAACAGAGATGAGTGGAAGACCGCCTTTAACACACCGCTAGGGCATTTTGAATACTGTGTAATGCCTTTTGGGCTTACTAACGCCCCGGCGGTTTTTCAGCATCTTATTAATGTCCTCCGCGATATGATTGGTCAGTTTATTTTTGTTTACTTGGATGACATTCTCATTTTCTCTTCCTCTTTTGAACTTCACCAGCAGCATGTGCGTCTCGTTCTCAAGAGACTGCTGGATGTATGTCAAGGCAGAGAAATGTCTTTCACTCACTGTCGGTGTCCTTTCTGGGTTTTATTGTGGGGAAGGGTCAACTTAGAGCCAACCCGGTCAAGATCCAGGCGGTGGTTGGTTGGCCCACTCCCATATCTAGAAAGCTGCTGTAGAGGTTCTTGGGCTTCGCCAATTTTTACCGGCGATTCATTCGAAATTTTAGTAAAGTGGCTGACCCACTAAACAAGCTAACATCTGCTAAGGTTCCGTATGAATGGTCGCCGGGGGCCGATCGGGCTTTCCGGCGGCTCAAGTCTCTTTTCAACTCGGCACCGGTTCTTGTCCACCCTGATCCTTCTCTCCCTTTCTTTGTTGAGGTTGATGCTTCCGAGATCGGGGTTGGGGCCGTGCTCTCCCAGCATTCCAGTACCGACCGAGGCTGCACCCCTGCACGTTTTTCTCCAGGCGTCTCACACCCGCTGAACGCAATTATGACGTTGGCAATCGGGAGCTGTTGGCGGTGGTCCTGGCCTTGCAGGAAGTGGAGGCACTGGTTGGAGGGAGCGGCTCATCCTTTCGTTATATACACGGACCACAGGAACCTCGCATACATCCGTTCTGCTAGACGTCTCAACCCTCGTCAGGCTCGGTGGGCCCTGTTTCTTGCCAGATTTGATTTTACACTCTCCTATCGTCCGGGCTCATTCAATGGCAAACCGGATGCCCTCCCCTGAACCCATCATTCCCCAGTCCCGTGTCTTGGGGGGTCTCCAGTGGGAGGTCGAGAGGCGAGTGACCGAGGCCAGTAGGGACACCCCTACCCCTGCTGGGTGCCCTACGGGGGCGTTGTTCGTTCCACGGACCCTCCGTTCAGAAGTGTTGACTTGGGCCCATTGCTCCAAGATTGCTTGCCATCCCGGGGCCAGATGCACCACTTTTCTTCTCTCTCAGCGGTTTTGGTGGGCTTCACTTCACGCCGACACCAAGAGCTATGTGGCGGCCTGCTCCGTTTGTGCTAGGAGTAAGTCATCCAACCAGCCGCCGGCGGGATTGCTCCAGCTGCTTCCCATTCCCTCCCGCCCGTGGTCGCACATTTCCATAGACTTTGTTACGGGGCTGCCAGCATCTAGGGGGTTAACCACTGTGCTCGTCATTGTAGACAGGTTTTCCAAGTTCACGCACTTTGTTCCCCTCCGCAGACAAACTTCCGCCATGGAGACGGCTAAACTTTTGGTCCAGCAAATGATTCGGCTCCTTGGCATACCGGTTGTCGTGGAGGACAGGGGACCCAGTTGGTCGTGGCTACCTGGAAGGCAATACTGTCACACTCCTGTGACTTAGGTGGGTTGGTCCTATCTTCCACTCATTGCTCTGTCTTGTGTACCCTCTGCAGACATTGCCCAGCCGTGAGTCAGGTGGTTCCTCTGCATCAGTCGCACCTGTTTTCAATCCGGCTCCACCTCCTTTTATACCTGTGACTGCTGCTAGAGGGTACTGGATTATTTTTCCATGGTTGGTGCCCCTGCCACACCGTTGTCGCCTGTGTCCCTGTCGCGCTAGCATTACGTGTGTGGAATCTGTTAGTTTGGCCTGTGTTTCTACCCGCCTGCTAGTTTAGTAGTTCGCCTGACTCGCAGGTAGTTTTATGTTCTGCCTTCTTCGTCCTGGCTGCGGTGTTCCTGTAGTTTCCTTTTATGCACTGACGCGTTGTTTGTGAACTGCTCTTTCTGTAAATCCACTAAGTAAAGAGACTTACCAGACCTGCATGGCCTTGTCTCCGCATCTTGGGAATCATCCCTCCTGCTCCGACGCTGTTGCGTGACATTAAGCTGTGTGACTGACACTGAACAGGTAAATGAACTGCAAGTCAGGGAGTACAGGGGGAGTGGATAAACCCCTCCCGCAGAGTGTTGAGGACTAAAGCTTGTGGAAGAAGGGTTTTAATTTTTTTTTTAGGGTGAGTGGTGTGTTTTGTCATGGCAGTTACTCCAGTAATGATCTTAAGGTTAAAATATCTAACCAAGAAAAAATTACATTGAGGTGCTTTCAAAAAAGTGGGACAAACACACTAAAAGCAAACTTAAGCTTTCTCCATTTAAGCTTAAGCTTGAATGGAGAAAAAGAAATAACTAAATTACAAGAGTTTGAGGATGAGATAGATAAAATCAATGAAGAATATGTACAAAGTCAGAGCATGAAGGAAAAAAGGATAGAGGAGTAGTTGGCGGACCTTGTAATGCGATAGCAGGGAGAAGAAGGGTAAGCTATTCTGGAATAGTGCAAGAGAGGGAAGTAGTAGGGGGGAAGTCTTACGTTTGCAACAAAGGACAAGGAAAACAAAGTATGACCTGTTAAGTGACCTAGAAGCTATACCTGTTTTGACCACTAGGGGTAGCCAATATGCAATAAAGAATAATTCTACAAGTGTCTAATGGGGTGAAGCATAGATAAAATGGTGGGTTAAAACAACACATAAAAGCACAGAACAGTCTACCATGCTCAAGAAATATATCTATATATCTCTCCTGACTAATGTTCCACCTATAGCAAATGTTTTTTGGTAATAGATTTAAACAGGGCTTTAAACATAGCCCACATATGTTCAACCAGGTGTTGAGAGAGGATCTTGAGAGTTTGCAACTCAACAGCACCCTGTTACAGTATGTTGATGACTTGCTGACATTTGCACCAACCCTTGAGGACTGCCACCGAGATTCAGTTAAGCTACTTCAGAAGCTGGCCGAGGGGGGACACAAAACCTCTCAGGTTTACCAAGTTACAATACTTCCTGCCCCTGGTTGAATATCTGGGAGGAGTTATATCTCATGGAACTTATCTTACCAATGATGCAACCCGCAAGGATTGCAACTGTCAAATTTCAAACACATAGGGAGTTGGGGATGTTGTGCATGGAAACAATGCAGCAGACAAAGCAGCAAAAGGTGCTTCCAAAAGCCAGGTGACTGTTTTGGCTCCATTGGTGTCAATTGAACCAGTTGCTACTCCAGATGATATTGTGCTGATGCAACAGAAGGCAGGGTTAAGTGAACACACAATGTGGCAGAAGAGAGGAGCTTCAAAAGATGAGAAAGGGTAATGGAGATCACATGAAAGACTGATTATTGCACCTGTCCCGCCGCATACTTTGCTAGTATCAGATGTGCACAGTTTGGATTACTGTGCAAAGGGGGAAGTTGTAAAAAAGATAAAGCAGCAAGGGTATTGGTCACCATATTTGCAACAAATGGTAGATGAAGTTTTGGGTCAATGTGAAATTTGTGCACAGAATAATGTCAGAAAAGGTGTTACTACACCTATTGGACACATACCTGTTCAGGAAGAACCATTCAAACATCTTGTGCTGGACTATGTAGACATGATCAAATCGGTGCAGGGAAAAAGATGTATGTTGGTGGTGATATACCGATTTAGTCATTGGGTCGAAGCAATGCCGTCAAAAGATTAGAGTTCAGAAACTGTTGTTAAATTCCTGTTAAGAGAAGTAGTTACGTGGTTTGGCATACTATCAGAAATAAGTTCAGATATAGGTTCGGTGTTTGTGCAAAAAGTAGCTAAAGGAATCTTACAACAGCTGCGAATAAAAAAAAAAAGGTAAGGGTGTGTCTACCTTCCTCAGTCCCAGGGAATGGTAGAGCGGGTGAATGGGACAATCAAAGCTAAAATCAAACAAAATATGTGCAAGCACAAAGCTAAATTGGGTGGATGTGCTACCACTCGCACTAATGAGCTATCACATGCAAACTAACAGAATTACACATCTAACACCGCATGAGATGCTTACGGGTCGACCCATGCCAGCACCACATTTAAGAGGACCATATAAAGGACCTCCACTTGAGCAGTTACAGCAGGAACTAAAAGACTATCTAAAACAATTAACTGCCATACATAAGGCTATCTATGTGCAGGAAAAAAGCAGGGTTCCTGGGTCCACGGAGGCGGCAGACGGCTTGGTGGTGCCTGGCGACCAGGTGTACAGGCGGAAGTGGATAGCCAAGACGTATTTCATTATATATTAACATAACGTATATTAACATTGCTTGGGAAACCGCCATGCCAAGGACTGGACTGACCTAGAGGCACAATGGACTTAGTAGGACTGAATAACAATGCAAACATACGTACATAGATACTCAGCAGTTCTGTTACGCTACAGCTGAACATCCGAACGAGCCATGGTCGGGGAGGGAGCTGGGCCGAGAGGAAACAATGCTCTTCCCGGATGCTGGCGACGAGGAAGGGGTGAGACGAGCGCCCTCCTCCGACATGTGACATGCTAAGTCACCAACTCATCTCGGCGAAGGAAGCCCCTCACCACAAAGGGTCGCTCCAGATGACAGCGTGCAGATCATCGGCGGGTGATCGAAGAAAGGGACTGAAGATGGCCAACACCATTCTTACAGAGGCATAATAATCATCTGGGCGGTGAAAACCGCGCTCACAACCCACTTTGCCCCCACCCAGGGACAACTCACTGCCCAAAAACTTTCCCCTCAACACCCACTTGCTGGAACAGGTGTGCACCACAAACTACATAAACTTCACGCGTGAATGTGATTAGGATTGGACAAGATGAAATGATTGATGCCCGAAGAGATGGCTTGTGTTGTTTGGGGGTTTGGGACACCCAAAAGGGGGGAATATATTGTGAATCTGTGAACTCCAGATGCTTAGTTATATAATGTGTTTTCAGTCACATGCGTTGTGCCAAGAAGCGTACCAAAACATGTCCTGTTATGGAGAAGCATCCAGGAAAGTATGTGCAGATTGTGTTGTGCCAAAAAGTTTACGAAACATGTCCTTTTATGGAAAGGAGTCCAGGAAAGTACGTGCAGATCGTGGTGTGCCAGAAGTGTATAAAAGACAAGTGTGAATAAACGGGGGGGCCTTTTTCCCTCTACTACTGATGTGGTGTGTTTGGCTTCATCATTCTCCACGACATCGCCACCAATAGTGTGAGGGAGGACAACAACGGTTTTGAATGACATTTTCATATTTTACTGCTCTCAATAACAGAATTTGTGTGTGTGCGCAGCCTTTATTTGTTCCTGTGTTGGAAAAAGGACGCAAGTCTACACTGACATAGATTTGACAGCTAGTGACTCACATTGTCGTATACATAACACTGATCCCTTTATTCATGGCCATATCAAAAGCGAAACTATTCATTGTGACAGATAAGTCACATATGAGATGGTCGACTGAGTTTTATCAGTGTGCTCATAGGACCTGCTGTACCTGGTACTAACTACTGGGTGGCAGTGTTGACATACTGTAATTTTTGGGGACTGTAATTGCAGTTTGATGATGCCTCAGATTGCTAAATCCTTCAGTAAATACCAAAGAGCCCAATAATTGAGAAATTGATGGATCCTGGCAAGCTTTTCTAATGGGATGTCGGTTTCTGGGCACATTGATACAAAATGCTGTAATGCTGTAATCTTGTCTTCTTTTCATTCAGAATCTGCACATCGGACATTGTAAGACGCTCATTACATTACTTACTTCTGCGATTAGTTTGACAAGCATCTTTCTTCCCTAATCCTAAACACAGCTCGGTTGTGGAACTCCGTCGCACTTCCATGTTTCCAGAGAAACCTAAAATCAAGCAGTTGATGTATATGTGGCACTTATAATACAGATAAATACATAGAAATAATTGCTCCTTATTTTTTTTTATTAAGGTTAGTTTTTATTAGAGACACTGATAATGTCCATTGTGCTTTGTGTAACAGATTTCACTGGCAGAGAGTACCGCAGATATCAGAATCTAACATAAGCATATACAGTTTTTCCTAGTTTTGCAGGTAATAGAGAGCAGTTGTAACAAATCATAAGTCTAACAGGTGTCAAGCTAAATAGGGATTGTAATGAGCTTGTTCAAGCTCATGGGTGAATGAACAATTGATATGGTGATATGGTTAAGAGATGCATAAGATTTAATATCATGTGATTTGTGTGGTTCTAAAAATACTAAGCTAAGTGTAAAAAAGGCCATATTTACAAGTACATATTTTATGACAAATTTTATTAGTGAAAGAAATCAAAAATCGGCTTTTTGTTTTGTGGCTATTACATTTTATGGCTGCTTTTTGATGGCACCACCAGGCCTACAAGATGCCATAACGTTTCAAGATGCTATAACATTTAAAGTGGCTATCATGTGATAGCCACTCGTAGCTCATCATGGGACAAAAACATGCAAGCATTGATGGTATGCAGAAATGTAATGCAATATATGCTAAATCACATTGTTATAGGTACTTATGCCACACAATATGATTGATAGTAAAACATGTCAGAATGTAATTTATGAATGCATTTATTTGTTCATAACCTAGACGCTGTTGAGAATATTTTCCACATCACAAAAAATAACTCTTTAAAGCCAAATTTCCCAACGCGTGTTCAATAAATTCTTCAGTAACAAGGAGAGAAATGACACTCAAAACGAGTACAATTCAAGCCTTAATTATATTATAATGAAATAATTTACAAAGAAAGGATAGAAATGTGCAAAAAGGATTCTGGGTTCTTGTGTCTCATGTGATGCCAAAGGAGTCCAATCAAGGAAGAACCCTGATGGTTGGTGTTTGTCTTCTTTTCTCTGCCTCTTCTACTGGGGTGGCATGTGACTAGGGCTTTCTTCAAGAGGGCTTGTGTGACTGCTTCCTTGTCCTTTGTGTTGACCTGTAAGTAAACCTTGGCTGGAGTTCCATCAACCACAGGAACACGTTATCTCCTTTCCTGTGAGTATTAGGAGAAAACATACTAAACCCCAACCTTCTAAGATCAATCTATCACTAACTATGAACTATGAACGTGACCTTTCTATTAAAGTCAGAGGTTTACTATGAAACTATTAATATTACACTATGTGTAATTATTAATATTACACTATATAGAGATGGTGTACTTTTTGACTTTCAGTTAGGAACTGGTCTTCCAGAGATATCCTCTGTCATAAAAATTCCAGTGTGCCTGGTACCCATTCACATAGGAAGTAGTAGAACTGTGAAGATCTAAACAAAGTATTCTAAATACAATTAATGCAATAATATGAATAGGTAAACAACAACACATTTCATGATTATAGTTCAACAATGCCCAAACAAGTACATGTGCAGATACGCATGCCCATGTTTATCAGGGTCCATCCATCCATCCATTTTCTTCCGCTTATCCGAGGTCGGGTCGCGGGGGCAGCAGCCTAAGCATGGAAGCCCAGACGGTCCCTCTCCTCGGCCACTTCGTCCAGCTCATCCCGACGGATGCCGAGGCGTTCCCAGGCCAGCTGAAAGACATAGTCTCCCCCTAGCGTGACCTGGGTCTTCCCCGAGGCCTCCTACCAGTTGTACGTGCCCAGAACACCTCCCCAGGGAGGCGTCCAGATGCCCGAGCACCTCATCTGGCTCCTCTCAATGCGGATGAGCAGCGGTTCTACTCCGAGTCTCTCCTGGATGACGGTGCTTCTCACCCTATCTCTAAGGGAGAGCCCAGCCACCCTGCGGAAAAAACTAATTTTTTCGTCCGCTTGTACCCGCAATCTTGTCATTCCAGTCTCTACCAAAAGCTCATGACCATAGGTGAGGGTAGGAACGTAGATCGACCTGTAAATTGAGAGCTTTTGGCTCAGCTCTCTCTTCACCACGACAGTGATGCAGTGATGTAGAGTCCGCATCACTGCAGACGCTGCACCAATCCGCCTGTCCATCTCACGTTCCATCCTTCCCTCTTTGTAAGAAGAGGTATTTTACCTCCTCCACTTGAGGCAGGACCTCATCCCCGACCTGAAGATGGCACTCCACCTTTTTCCGGGCGAGAACCATGGACTCGGATTTGGAGGTGTTGATTTTCATCTCAGCTGCCTCACACTCAGCTGGAAACCGATCCAACGAGAGTTGAAGGTCAGTGCTCGATGAAGCCAGCAGGACCACATCATCTGCTAAAGGCAGGGACCGAATCCTGTGGCCACCAAACTAAAACCCCTCAACGCCCTGGCTGCGCCTAGAAATTCTGTCCATGAAAGTAATGAACAGAATTGGTGACAAAGGGCAGCCCTGGCAGAGTCCAACACTCACTGGAAACGGGTTTGACTTATTGCCGGCAATGCGAACCAAACTCTGACACCAATCATACAGGAAACGAACCGCCTGGATTAGGTGTTTAACAGGGTCAATTAAGTTATTTGAAATAAGTCATTACTATTATATAATTACACAAAATAAGTTGAAATAATACCTGATGTGTTCATATTGTCACGTGCAATCTGTCCCTGTATACCCCCCTTCTGCTCTAATTACCGTGACACCTGTCATTATGGTGCTACTTCCCTTTTGTTCGTGATCTTCAAGTGATAAACACCACCGGTTACACATGGTAACCCATATATCCTGGTTTTGCAGGTGATGAGAATTTTTGGCTCATCTGAAAACATAACTCTTTAAAGCCGAATTTCCCAATGCATGTTCAATTAATTCTTCCGTTACAAGGAGCAAAATGACCCTCAAAACGAGTACAATTCAGTAAGATATTATATATATTATCAAAAGGAGAACCTCGATGGTTGGCGTTTGTCTTCTTTTATCTGCCTCTTCCACTGGGGTGGAGTTCTGCATGACATGCCCAACAGCCATTTGATAAGGTGGAGGAGCTGCCTTACCCTCTGTTTCTTACCCTCTGTTTTTGTGGTATTTACTCTGTTGCATCTATGAACAACCCTAATGAGGATAAGCGATATAGAAAATGGATGGATGGATGTTATTAGTGAAAGAAATCCAAAATCGGCTATTTATGTTGTGGCTAATAAATTTGATGGGCCACCAGGCCTACAAGCTGTTTAAATCCAAGTTTAAATCCAAAGTTTAGCCATCAATCCAAAACAGCCCAATGGTGCTCGAATGTTGCTATTTGCACAAAACTAGAGATAAAAAATGTTAATAGTAAAAAAACAGCACAAAACTTAGACTGGGTGAACTTCAGTTGACCTATAAGAGAAAACTTAATAACTCAAACAAGATCAGCACAAACATGCATTTTAATGCGCAAACAAATGAAACTTTTTTGTTAGTATTTTATTTAATTAACAGCAAAAAAAAACAGCAATCCCAACCCCAATCTCAGTCCTTCCCCACAACACCAGAGGAGACAAATAATCAATAGGTAAAGACACACTAATGCCACACCAAACCATGACAATAACATTGATAACATTAAATTTTCAATACATTAAAATCTATTTAATAGTTATAAGTTATTGTAATGGATCAGATATTGCTAAACCCTCAGACTCACTATCATCTAGTCTAAATGCAGTTCTTTCCAGTGTTATCATGTGCACACCAGTCATTGTGAGTTGGATCATGCGCATCCATCCATTTTATTGGTATTACTGTTTTTGTTATAATGCATAATTAAACAAATGCATTTTATTATTTGGTGACATGTTATTAAATTGATGCAGATCTCCAAGAATACATGTTTGTGATGTCATTGGGATATCTATATTCAAGAATGAAATTGCCGGTCTTGATATTCGAGACCACAACTGTGTGGCATGGAGTCAACTTGTGGCACTTTTCAGCTGTTATTCCTCTCCAACATTCTTGACGACATTACGCAAGTCATCAACATTTCTTGGTTTTGCTTCAGAAACAGCCTTTTTTATGTCACTCCACAAGTTCTCTATTGGATTAAGGTCAGGGGATTGGACTTGATGTGTTTTTTTTGGCAAATTATAACCTCTTCTGCACATACACAGTACACACGTACACAGCACGTACACAGACAGGTAACTCCAGTCTTTCATCATCCTGGAGCTGATCATTGGCATTCTTTTGCCTTTCTGGTTATTCTTCAATCCATTTTGGAAGTTGTCTTGTGTTTTTTCTCTCCATTTTAAGACATTGGAGATCTTTTTAGACAGCAAACAATTCTTTGCACCTCTGAAGTTTCCCACCTCCAAACAACTTTTTCATCTCATTAATCTGACCAATGTCTTGATCGACACATTTTCCTCAAGGTTTCAAACAAGTGCTGGTTTCGTAACTTACACTTATTAGACCACCTGGCTATAGGATTTGACCTAAACATTCCACTTATTGTTCCCAAAACCAAACGTGAAATAGCTTTCAGAAATTTCAAATCAATTGACTCTCCTGTTTTTTCCTCACCACCAAACTTGCTGTCTCCCGCACCCTCACTGTCTGTCCTTTGAACTGGTCACCTATTACAACAACACCCTCTCCCCCTGCCTTAATGAACTGGCCCCTTAAAAAAAACAAAATGGTCTCTTTTGCACCCTGGTATATCTTTGAGCTGAAATCTTTTAAGCATTTTCCAAGTAGCCACAAGAGGGCAATATGTAATGTGACGGCCGACAAGACATTATTCACCCCTATACCTCAATTTTTGCCTGCCATAATAAGGCTGTGACCAGCTGTACTTACTTTCTCATTCTCCCATCTGACTGAAGGAGCCACTAACTCCTGAACAGTGTGGGATGGGGTTTAGAACTTGGTTTGAAGTCGATTGAACATATTCCCGAGTTACTGAGTTTTGCCAAAGTTTTGTCCGGGGGCGGACACAAAACTTTATATACCTATACTTTACCATAACCCTAATCCTCTAACCATAACCCTAACCTAACCTATATTCCTCTAACCATAACCTTATACCTAACCTTCTAACCTTGCATTTCCCTCTGCCCCCTCTTTTGGTGGAGTTGGGGCTCAGGCCTACACACCTACCCCTAAACTAAACCCTAACCTCCTAACCCAACTGAAGGGGGATTGGACACTGGAGGTAATAATGATACATGACTGCAGGGCAACATTGCCCTGGAGGGAAGGGGAGTGGCTTTGTACGGGAGAGGGGCCGTGCAACCCCTGCTGCCTCGTCTGATGGGGGAGGTAGAAAGGACTCAGTCCTACAACACTAACCCTAAACTCTAACCCAACACCACAGCACACCACACCACTATCAGTTATATCACTGTCAATTATTGTGACCCACCACACAAAGCACTTTAGGGAGAAAACAATATGTGTGGCTCGTACATTTGTTATATTCATTCATTCTTCATTGAAGATATGATGTTGACAAAGACAGCGACGTTGTAGCGATAATAATTATATAAAAAAAACTTTGTGGTTTGCTTGAGGTATTTTTTAAATTCACTAGTGTATAAAATATAATATTGAAGTTGATTTTTTTAAACCAATTTGCACATCAAATGTAAATTAATTCAAATGTAAATTGCTGTAAATTCAAAATGCACCTTTATAACCAAAATTTCGACAAATTAACTTTTTTAAATCAATTTGAGTTCATATGCACATGAAACTCTTGGTTCTGCAAATGGGCCGGTGCGCGTAATAAAAAGCTTACTGTCACTTTAAATATGCTTGCAGTCCTTGCTGGTGCATGCACATAGCCATGAAAAAGAGATAAAGCTTGAAGTCATCTCGACAAACACAAGCGCAGAGGAGCGGGGGAGGGGGGAAAGTTCACTGGAATTTTGAATCATACACAGCAGCTTTGTGTACTTCACACCTGCGAGGAGGAGGGTAGGGAAGGAAGTTGTGCTTAGATGACAATCTTGACTGCAGAAGCCAACAACAAATTCCCGGGATCTGCATTTTTCTCATATTTTCTCCCTTTCAAGTGGTATTTTGATTTTCTAGGAGGCAAGCGCACATTTTGTGTTGGCTGTGTGCTCCTTGTGTGCTTTTTCTCCAAGGAAGGTACTGTAACATTTTCACTTCAAACTCATGTTTTAAGAAGCATGCTTGAACAGGATGGACATAAACTGGGTTTAAGGAAAAAGCACTTTAATGTATAAATTGTATCAATTATAATGGGTGTTTCAAATATTTTTAAGAGCCACATACAAAAATCAAAGGATGTGCCACTTTGACACAAATTTTTCCTAATTTTAAAGTTGTTCTTATCAAGACCTATATACAGAGTGGGCCAAACGTAGGGTTATAGTTAATCTTAGACATTTTACTTAGGCAGGGGGTGGGTCAAAAGTATGTTTTTTTGGTGTGGTCAAGAAGTCAAGGTTTATGAGAGAAATCCTCACACAGTGAATAATTGAGATGCATTCACTGAAATCGATGGAGATCATATGAAGATTGTTGCAAGGCTGAAGGTGAATATTTTGAATACTTTGAGTAATTAAATATTCAATGTAAATTTATAATAAATATAAATAAATGTAAATAAATGTCTACATGTCTGTTAAATGTAGCCCTACTTTTTGCCCACCATGTATATTAGACATTTTAGTTGTAGTTGTATATTAGACATACAGTATGTTAGTGTCAAAATTGAATTTTTTGCACTTTTTTTTTGCATTTTGGCTGTTTTTTGGGTGTAATTTTATTACTGCAATGTGCCACGGGAAGTAAATGGCACCCTGGCTGCAATTTAGACACCCAAATTCACCCCAGGTTATTGCAGTTGTTTTCCTCCAGGTCAGTCCACTGTAAGGGAATGAAGTTACCGGGCGGTACAACCAGACCCCCGTCACCATCTGACTTTTTGGACAGGCTGATGGGACGCACATCTGGATATGATGCTCAAATCAGACCCAACTTCAAAGGTACTGTGTGGTGCTGTAGGAGGAGTCCTTGAGGTGACAGGTGTAGGCAAGCTTTGTTGTTCAATTGGTGGGACAACATGGGCGTTGAAGGAGCACAAATCTCTTACAGATGGGTCACGGAGGAGCAGAGATGCTGCAGGCAGTGATGCGTCTTACACATACAAGCAGTGTGTGGGCTTTTGTCACAGTTTTTCTACTGACCCACAGCTGCAAGTGTTATTTTTACACGTCCTTCAGATCCTTTTAATTTTAAATGTACAGTTGTTACCCCACAGGCCTATTTTAAGTCCAGTTGTGATCTCAAGCTTGGAATGACTCCAGTTGATTATTTCTGACATGCTTCTCCTCCTACAAGTCTCCAGGCTTGAATGTCATACATATTTCATATCATATTTGATACCATTCTCTGCTACATCATCAGTGCATGCTGGGGAAAATCCCAGCTGATTATCTATAAATGCACTAATGTAGTAGAATCATAATCATAATAAAGTAGAATCAATAAAATTACTAGGACATGAAGGACTGAAATATTTAAAGCTTAGAGGTCGACAGATGGGCTATATGTATATATATATATATATATATATACATATCATCCTGTGATGAAAGCTGTCAGATTTAGTCAGTGCTTGTGATCAGGTTGTTTGCTTCTCTCAGGTCCTCCTATCAACGTTACCTGCAATATCTTCATTAACAGTTTGGCTCCATCACTGAAACAACCATGGTAAGTTTTCATCAGCATACATTTCAAAGTGCAAAAATGACATAAAAATGCTTGTAAGTCAGTGTGAAACATTAGATGCCTGATCAAAAAGTGAAAAGCCGTTGAAAAATGTCAGGAACATAAATTTATTGGATTTTTAAGTAGAGCTTCAAAATACAGTATAAAGACTTGCTTACATTGTAATCGCTCTGTCGCGCAGGTGCCATTGAGTGGCATGAAGGCGATGTCACCTCCCTTGTGTTGCGCACATCAAACACTAGATTTACAGTATGTGGTCGCTGGTTTCAACCTGTCCTGTACAGGGCTGGAAATTGTTACATGAACTACTTTGAAATAAGTAATTTTCAGAAAGTGTTCAGTGCTTGTTTTAAAAATGTTCTTCAGCATTTTTTGTTGTTTCTCAAAACATAGCAAGCATAAAGGTAAACCAGAATTATTGGCAGAGAAAAAAAGGTATCTCTCTGTGCACAATTAAAATCTATTTCCTTCTGAGATGTTTCTTTTTTTTGGGGGGGGGGGGGTTACGATGGGTCATTAATGTTGTGTCTCTTATACCTCAACCAACACCACTTTCACCACTTCCCTCTCTTTCTCGCACTCATCCAATCACCAGTCAGTAGTCTGCCAACGATGCATTCATGGAAGCCAGAATATTTCAACTCATTTCAAAAATGGTAATTTTCACTACTTGGGTGATAACAAATATTTCAGCAGTGCACAGCAAGATCAGAGCTGTCACATCCATTTGCAGGGAGGTGCTGTCGCCATCAGTGGATGCTAAAAAATTATGAAAAAAAATCACTCATTACTATTACCTTTGGATGGAAAAATTACAATGTTAATACAAATGATAACAAATATATCCATTATTTTGTATATAGTTCTGCATATATTTGTATATAGATATTATAGTTATTGTTTAGTTGTGTGTTTAGTTATTAAATGCGTAGAAAATGTGCAGATATACATATGTAAGTGCATAATTGTAACTAATACTAGTGAAATCAAACAGAACAATTAACACAAAATATTTTATAAGTGCAACAACAAACCATATTTTCCGGAAACTTTTTGCAGGAGTTATTTTCCAAAACCCCCAGAGCATGGCAAAAAATGCCAGTAAAAGTGAGGGAAAAAAAAACATATGCCCATGGCCAAATTACTCTCCCTGTCTCTTCAATATGCACCAGACACTTAACACACAGTATAAATATATTCACCACTAATTATTGATAATTTTCCCGGGGAATCAGGGTCATGGTGTAGAAGTTATGTATGTACAGCAAATATGGTGCTCTCAAGGACTGCTGAACAAGGCGCGAAATCTCAACACTTGATTAAAAAAAACTTAATTTGTGAAGCATAAAGACATAGTTAAAATTGTGGGCTTTGTCAGTGTCCACGATGTACAGCACAGTACAGTACTATCCCATATTTATACATTACCCAATTTTTTTCTGCGGAAAAAAAGTAAATAAAAATCTATTAAAAAGTGACCAAAAATCCAAGAATTTGCAAGCCTTTGATGCTGAATTGCAAATGTGTGTGGTTTCAAAGTAATACCCCCAATAACTGGCAAAAATAAAAAAAATATTAAGCATTTTTCTTCATTACAATTGTAATACAAGTCAAACATACGTATCTACAAATCACAAAAAAATCAAATCACTCAGTCATTTTTGTTTCCAGACACCATCAATAAATTACAAACAATTCTTTCTTCTTTGTCCTCCCTCAGAAATCCCTCCAAAACTCCAACTTGTCCATAACTCAGCTGCAAAGATCATCACAAGNTCTTCTTTGTCCTCCCTCAGAAATCCCTCCAAAACTCCAACTTGTCCATAACTCAGCTGCAAAGATCATCACAAGAACCCCCTCTTCCCACCACATAACTCATGTCCTTCAGCAACTCCACTGGCTCCCTGTCAAATTTAGAATACATTTCATAATTCTGCTGTACACATTTAAAGCCATCCATAACTTGCCCCTCGCTATCTTTCAGGTCTCATCCACATCACCATCTCCTCTCGCTCCCTCAGATCCTCCTCCTTCATTCTCCTTACTGTACCGCCCGCCCAACTTGTCATCACTGGGAGCGGAGCTTTCAGACACTCTGCCCCCTTAACTCTGGAACTCACTCCCACTGGACCTCCGAAAATTGACTCCCCACCTAGACTCGAAACCTACCTGTTTCAGTTAGTTTTTACCGTGTAATTGCATTGTTCCTCTCCATATGGCTTGTTTTATCCTTTTATATTTTGATTGTGTGTTTTCTTGTTCCTGTCTTGTAAAGTGTATATATATATATATACATATATATATATATATACACACACACACATATTTACAGTATATACATACACATACACAAATACATATATACACTTATATATACATATATATTGTATATACACACAAACAAAAAGATGCTGAGGTTTTCTTTGGGTGTGACCAGGATTGAGGGACAGCACATGTTAGAGGTTTTGCAGATAAAGTCAGAGAGGCCAGACTGAGATAGTTTGGACATGTTCGGAGAATGAATAGATTGTAAACCTAGATGGCGCCGCGGATGGTCGGATGGATGTAGAGCGGACTTTCCCGGACTCTTTACTTATCATCCTGGGTGACTTTAACAAGGGAAACCTGAGCCAGGAGCTGCCAAAGTACATACAGTTTATTAAATGTCCGATGAGAGAGAAGAAGACGCTGGATCATTGTTATACCACGGTCAGTGGGGCTTATTGAAGTGTGTCACGCGCTGCTCTAGGCTTTTTTTTTTTGTCTTGTCCAGCATCATAACAGCTGAATGGGAGTCAAGCTGCCTTTAAATGCTGAGCCAAATTTCTTTGCCAAGGGAGACTTCATAATCCAAATGAGTCTCCCTTGACATTTGACTGCGTTTATTATGAATTTTGTTGTGCCACATTTCGATGCCGGACCTGACCTGAAAAGGGACGGGTGGGGGGTGGGGTGAGGGATATAAGAAAGGGTCCATAGGAACCTCACAAACATATTTCAACCATATTATAAACAACCGTGATAATCAAGATTTCAGCAACAACCAGAACA
>QODF01000140.1:0-11384 GCA_024372805.1 Oostethus manadensis
TATCTCGGAGAGGGCTGGGAGAGAGACTACAACAGAATCATGTGATGGAGACCCAGTTTCTGTTATTCCAAGTGATACTAGTTCTACAATGTTGAATGTTTACAGTTCTACTCCTGTGGCGGGAAACTCATTGTAGATGGTCACGAACTGAGACTACAGTGCCAAAAATCACAGTATAGAACTTACAGGTCTGAGAACGTGCGGTGGTCGTGTGACTAAATTTTGCCATGCATTCCACATTTCAATGCTCCAGTGGTGCGAGTGGACAGTCTTTCCCAACGGCCAAATAATTGTGGCCTTAACAAATTTTGCACCCTTGCTGGTCACGAGTGCGTCAAACATACAAACATCTTTAAGAAAAACACGTACACCACTGAAGCTTAGGGATGACAGATTGTTTACGTCACACTTAAGGATTTAAATTATTGTATTTATTGTAAATTCTGCCAAAAAATTTAATTTTTTGGCATAGAAATATCAGTCGATGCTTTTAGTTTTCAGGATCTAAAGTAATGCTCTGCCGTATATCGTTAGGAAATGGTGTGAAGTATATACAGTATAGACTACTACCTAACCCCTCTATCCATAAAACATCCCTCCTATATTAAAGACACCTATATCTCATAGGTGTCTTTAATATAGGACATGGTCAAGAAATTTGGCCCTGCTTGTGCGAACTTGTGTATGGCAAAATGGGAAAGAACTGTTTTCCAAAAAGTCCAAAGCTGCCACTCTTGTGTAGTGATCACAAGCTCTCAAACTAATTGATTTGTAATAAATTGCAGTACTAATGTCAGCCACATGATGGCAAACTAGTGCCTCCACTTAGATTGACAGAGGACAGAAGAGACAGAGGAACAGAAACAACAGACAGAACCACTGTAAAAGGCTATGTTGTCACTGTAAGGTAGGATTCTAATTTAGAATTATTATTTTTTTATGGGGCCGTTAACATGACTAAACAAATGTGACTTGTAATGTGAACGCAAAGCGCCTGGAAAGTGGTGTAGAGTATTTCAAAGAATAAAGAATACATCACAGCCCTTTAACCATTTATTTTAAACCGTAAAGTATATTGAGGTAGAGGGGGGATTTACAATATAGGCAAGTGAACCTACGTTTGAAGAAAACAAAAGGACAATCATATACCAAAAGTATCACTTTCGATTTCAGAGTCGACCTCAAAACATGAAGAGCTCATATCGGAGGATTTGACATTTCACAATTGTGCACGCTGACCATACGGGTGGGAAAAAAACCTTTTGCCTACGTCGGTGAGTACAATTAACCAACTCTTGCACGATAAACCACTACTTTCCATGACTTCCTAACATTAAAGTCTCTATCTAGAAATCAGATACAGGTAGCATGTGAGCAAAATAATCCTCATTGCCCTGCAGTGTGAACATAGCCTAAGCTCCAACCTCTTTAACTTACCTTTTAGCACTGTCTGACGCTTGACTGTGACTGTGAGCCAATAGACACAGGAATGAAGCGACCCTAGAAGCGACATCAGCGGGGGGCAGCAACAGGGGGAATGACATAACCATAAAGCAACCATCCATCAGCACAAACCAACAGTTGAGGTTTCAATAAAAAGGAAATTACTTTTAGCCACAAATTACTACTAGTACAGCTCAGTTATGTTCAAACATCACAGTGTCTTCAACTTACCGTACGGCGATGTCAGACGTGGGACATAAAGCAAGTGTTGTGCGTGTGCAATATGTATGATAAATAGATTTATTACATTTTCATATATTCACAACCAAACACCTATAAAAAAGTGTTTACAAACAGTTTGAAATGAGAACAGTAAAAAAGAAAAACTAACAAGTCGAGAAGCCACCAAAACAAAACAAAGTAACTAAAGATTAAGTAAAATACAAATAAAAAAAAAAGACAAAAACAAGCCACCCACACCCAAAAGAAACCAAAGACTAGATGAAATAGTGCACTCCCTCAAAAGACCAACCAGCAGTTGTCCAAGTCCAATTTCAATCAGGGAGGATGAGAGGGTTAAATTTAACTTTGTAAGAGACACAAAACAATTGGGAAAACGGTTAATGGGCAGAAAAGAGAGAAAGTAAGATGGAGGGGGGGGCTCAGTTTAATGTATACTTGTGGTAATTCACTAAAAAGGGTCCCGATACGTTATTAAATCTTTCTTTTACAATCAGAGAAAGAGTTTGAAAAACTTTACTTCAATACTTCTCCAAACCAGGACATGACCTAAACCTGTGAAGGAGTGTAGCATCATCCCTCTTAGTTGTCACAGCTGGGGTCAACCTCTGGGTAAATGCAGTCGTGCATGTGCAACATATAAGAAGGTCGCATGTGTTTCTGCATCCCTTTACGACATGTTGGTGACAGGAAACTCGATGACGGTCCCTAAACAGGATGACATCCCGCCCTCCGCCCTTGTGACAAAACAGAGAGAAATACTGTTGAATTGGTGTTAGGGTTGATGGCAAAGAAACACTTCAAACAATTGCTTTAAAAATCAAGTAGCTTCCATTTGTTACTTGCTGCTGTACCATTAAAGGCAACCTGGTGTCACCTCAACTTTGACAGATTGAGCCAAACGCTGCTGTTTAAGCTCCAACGTGACTCAACCCAGTCTTCATTTGCTTGATTGCAGACGACTCAAAACACTATATAAATGTGTAATTTGTCAATCATTGACAGATAAAAATTTGAAGAATGCTGAGAAACTTGTCTATCCTGCACATTCCATATTGCAAAAATACAGAATATTGTCTAACCACACATTTTGTTAAGTAGTAAAAATGTAAGTCTGTTAAGTTGATTGAAAAAAGGCACAGAGAACCCCTCATACAGCTAAGAACATAAAAACAAATAATACAAAAGACAACCTTTTTGATCAAACACACCATGTACATCTGTATACCTTTGTCCTTTGTGTCTATTGATATTCTGTAACACCACTTTTTTCCCCCCTAACCCTAACACGAATAACAGTTGCACCAAGTCCTTCCATTATTTTAAACACAATGCTGTGCCATTAATGTTGGCAAAACGGCCACGGCCGCGTCAGTTCATCAAATCAGATATTATATAGAGAAAACGGACATGTTTCAGCTAAAACACCCCTATTTATTACCGTTACCTTTAACTTGTATTAGCTTGGAAGGCCAGACAGGAAATCACAACACCTCATCACCACTGACGACACAGCCACGAGCGGAGCCACCGTCGCCATTTTAAGGCCACAAAATGGCTCCAAATACCCTTACACCTCCAATTGGATATAATGTGCACAAAAAACAGTCCCAAAACATGCCTTTTAAACAAGACAACACTGTTTGCACTCCAACATGACTTTCACTAACCTTACTCCGTTATTTGAATGGCAACAGAGTACATGACAGCTGCCCATCCAACATTTCCAAAGCAAAAACTTGTAGCCACAAAATTGTACTGCTAATATGTCCCTACAATGTTGAAACACGACATATGCTTCTTAAACTTACCTTATGGCGATTTAAGACCGTAGATGTCAAACAATAGATTTTCAAAATCATTAAGGTCCAATCTACACGTTTTTGACGAGCGGAAATGACACAGCCATAAGCGCCAGTAGGGAGAAGAGCCGTCACCAGATAGTGCCATTTGTCTCTCTGTAGACAGCATTTGTAGAAACGGCACTTCTAGCCACTAAATAACACCAATGCTATGTCCCAAATATGTTCCAACATAATATTAGCGTGTAGTACTAGCTCCATGGCGATGTAAGACCCCAGATGAAAAAGGATAATGCCTAGAGGACTACAAAACGTGGTTGAGTGGAGCTAAAACAACGTCATCCAAGGAAGCGCCGACAATTTGCAGTGACGTCGACTTTTAACTACCGCACTTTTATCCACGAACATTAGCGTGTAAACTCTATACCTTATGGCGATGTCTTTGATGGAGAAGGATAAGTCCCGCCATGCATTCGGCATAAACAGTGACATATATCGCCGTCCTGTGGCTAATATGGAAATAGACACTAGTTTGGACGTGGGCAAATTTAAAACGCTTTTGCTGGTAAAGGGCACGGTGTAACAGTGTTGTGGGCTTCTTTTTGCAATGCACATCCACTCGCAAAAACAAGTTTATAAGCCTACTGTAGTCACTTTGAGGATGTGCTGCATGCACCACAACCCGGAGAGTGGTGTGCATTTTCCAACTGAACCCCTTGGCAATGCTGAGGCCAAGAGGAGCAACCAAGCTGCCCGCTACAATGGGGAAAAACCACTTGTTAGTCTCCAGGTGAGTGTCAACAACACAACGGTTGCAACTTAGCTACAGCGGGTATGTGAAAATGCACAAGAGCTGGGTCTTTTGGCTCCCAAACAGCTTCTCCGATAGTTTAGATTAATTGCTTTTAACACAAAAAGCAATGCATGAATTTAATTACTAATAAATAACTAATGAAAAGGTTTTTAAAATATTTTTATTATATACAAATATAATAGTAAATACCAAAACCTAGTATTTACCATTCAATGTTTAACTACTGTATTTCAATTTTTCAGCTTTTTATTTTTAAACAAATTTAAAGTGAACCAACAACTCAACTGACTGTTTTCTCTTCCCATTGCACTAATGGGTGAACGTTTTTTTTGTTTGTCCCCCCCGCCCCCAACAGTGTTCAGGTGCCTGTGCATGTTTGTGGAGTCAACTGGATATGTAATGATTTTCTTGCAGGGTCTCCATTCTGCCTTTGTATGTCAATAAAATTGAAATGGTTCCAAATTTTACTTCTTTTCCTGGTCTCACTCATTTTACTTGTCCATGGTGTCTCTTGATGGCCCTGGCTCTTTTTCTCTCGTGTGTTTTCAGTTGCTGCTGCGAGTTAAACTATCGCCTCTTCTCCTGCTCGGCGCACGCAAACACACATTGACAAATCACGTGTGGCTTGGAGAGAAAAAAAAAGTGAGACAGAGCGCGCGAGAGAACTGGAGAGAGCATGAGAGAGACGAAAAAACACGGTTCCCAATCAGGAGCCAGTTCCCGTCGTTCACTTCAAATACCCGGCTCTAAGAGCCTTTTCTTTCGCGACCAACACATCACTAGTGCATAATCTCCCACCCACAAGATGACTTTTTATTGTAATTATTAATGTCCTGGCAATATCTAGTAATGATAACAGTAACTACAGATCCTATCTTGAAGCAGCTGCTGATAGGTCACTTCATTTATTATGGATTATTTACCATTTGGATTTATTTTCATGTTTTAAAAAAAGTTTTGTGTTTTATTCAACTTTTAAGTTCGGCCCGCGACCTGAAGTGTTCTTTAATTTTCGGCCACCGTGTACAATTGAGTTTGACACCCCTGTTTTAGAGATTCAGGAGGTAACCTCTATCGCCCTCCTGTGGCTACTCAGAAAATAGACACTTATTTGACTCGTGTTAAATTATAAAGCGCTTTTCCTATATTAAAGTGCAACACACAGTGCTTTACAAAGTTAAAACAATGCCCCATCTGCACCCTTCCCTCACCCCCCAATAACCCGCGCTATCACCACACACACCTACACCTACCTACATATTAAAATATAAAAATATAACTGAGCAAATATATGTGGCTGAGCACAGAGGAGCCAGGTGAGGAAGCACTATCACAGAAGCCATCTGCACCTGGAGCCAACCAGCCCACAGGCACCAGGACACTGACACGGGGCCAGCACCCCTCGCAACCATGGACAACACAACCCTCGGTGTAGAGGGCTCTTTTTAAGGAACACTGGAGAAATAGAAATAATAAAACACGTAACAATAATAAAACAGTAAAAACTGAGGAATTACAAATCAAAATAAAAGAACTAAAATAATAAAATGTAAGACAGATAAAACAAATGTCCCTAATAAAATTTACTTATTGTAAAATCAAATAAACATTTTTAATAAATTGAAAAAAAAATAGGTCAAAGCCAAACTAAAAAGGTGGGTCTCCAGCCTTAACATTAACGTTCTCTGTAGCCCCGAGGTCCTCCGGCAGGCTGTTCCAGAGTCGGGGGCCATAACACTGAAAAGATGCCTCCCCATGAGTGTGTCTCCTGACTTTAGGAATAGTTAGAACAGTGCCGGAGGATCTCAGAGTCCGCGAGGGTTTGTAAGGTAAAAGCAGATCTAAAAGATAAGGCCAAGACCGTGGAGACATTTAGAAACCAGTAAAAGAACCTTGGAATCAGTCCTGAAACACACTGGGAGCCAAAGCAGTGTTTCTAAAACAGGTGTAATGTGGGCTTGTCCTCTGGTCCTCATCAGGACACGTGCTGCTAAATTTTGTAGTAATTTAACCCTAATCTGGCAAATAGCACTCCGTGTAACAGTGTTGTGGACGCTGCCTTTTTGTAATGCACCCTCACACACAAATACATGTGTATAAAGTGAACTAACTACACTGTAAACCCAGATAAGTACAATTTTATTTAAAAATTAGAGGAAACCGCTTGCCATACAAAATGTAAGTCATGAAACGATAACTTGAGTTCAACTTAAAGATTTGCAGGCACTGAACTTGGTATTTTAAAGTACAAATCACTAAAAGCCAAGTTAATTTAACTTCAAATCATTCACAATATCAGTTGCTTTGTACAACCATTAAACTTAACATCTTAAGTTCATTACAATAAACATCAAGTTAACTTAACTTACAATTGTAATGTCTATTCTTTTATACTATAATTTTACTTATTATTTTAAGTTTATTACATTATACATTACAAGTTTATCTCATAATTACAAAGTTTAATTCTAATAAAATAATGAAAAATTACAATAGTTTTTTTGTTTGTTTTATTTCTCTACTCCCAAGTATTAACAAGGTCAGGCAGCAAGCTTTTACATATAGGAAGCCTTCTGCTTTCCAACAACCTTCAACACAATCCTAAACATTACAGATGTTCAGATAGTAATGAAAAACGGTCTTGCTACACCAATCAGCTGTCTATCTAAATTACAGTAATGTCACAAATGGCATACAATGAGTTGACTAAATGCACACTGGCTACAGAAAAATTAACCTCTGTTAAACAAGCTTACATGTTCATAAAATCACTTTAAAAGTTTCAAACATCTAAAACTTATCAAAATCAGCCACCATAGTTCACATCATGAGTAAAAATGTCACAAGCCTGTGCAAAAAGTCCAAATACGCCAAACATGTTTTCTTCAACATTAACAGTAAAACTACATACCACAAACCTGTACACTTCAGGGCTAACCCTACTAACAGCATTGTTCTAAACTTCAAGCTGACTTTGAAGTATCTGAATTTTTAGTCCTCACTTTTACCCAGACTTGAGCATTACCTGATGAACAAAATCCATGATATTTTTCCAATACTTGGGGTAGTCCAGGTACAGGGCGGAAATTAGTCCAACAACCACACACAAGGCCCAAGAGAGACTGGCAAGCTAATGCATCACCACATTCCATGTGTTCAGCTCAGGACCTCCTTCACACATGATTCCCACTGGAGGAGTCATTGTCAGCTGTATCCTCACAAGAAAGTAACACAAACAACAACACAGTAGTGGAAGCTAACTACTAAAAAAGGTGCCACCTGATGGTATCAATGAAAATCCACTGATAAACTACTCTGAAAGTAATTCTTGCAAGGATAATAAAGACAGGACTCAATTCATCTGTCATCTGGATATGCACATTACTGAATGCAAAATAGCATGATTTATAATCTGATTTCTTGGCAGCAAAAGGAGTTGATCAATATTCACCCTGTCATACTGAAAAAATGTCAACAACTTATCACGCAAATGCGTTGCAATATTTTTGTGAATTACTACATTAGTTATAACTAATCCAGATTTCAAAAAGGACATATTAAGATCCAAATTACAATGTTTCCAAACAAAAAAATTAAACACCACCATCGTCTGCAGACTCAGAAGTGAGCAACAATTTGGAGTATTTGTGTGGTTATGATAGGCTGTACATGCAATGATAGCCATCATTAGTAGCTAAACTTTGCCAAATTCCTATCATAAGATGACAAACAAATGTGTGTGTGTTTTATGTGAGGCATGGCTTGCAATGACGGCGCAGGAAAAGGGCAAGCTATAAACCACGGGTGTCAAACTCATGCCACGGAGGGCCGAGACGCTGCAGCTTTTCTTTCCAGACAGTCACTAAATTAGGTGATTTTAGCTATCAACACCTCCTTCAATTTGAGGAAAGGAGCTCATCAATCAAAGCCACTGGTGGAGAAACTGGTTGTGGACGGAAAACCTACTGTGTTTGGGCCCTCCATGGCACGAGTTTGACACATATGATATAAACCAATGAAAATGTTGCACCCCCATTAAAGTAGCCAGTCAAAATGCCAAACAAAAGCACACAGAACCTTTGACAATTAGCTCAAAACTTGGGACAATATTTTGCCTTACTTTTCCAAGGTATAAAAAACATTCAGCTGCAACATTTACAATGCATTCATTTACTTACTGAGGCACTCTTAGAAGGCAGACGGTTCATCTCCCAACATGACCATCAATCCTTGAAGGAAAAGGCACCTGATGTCTGTTGCCTCAGTGTATGTATATAGCAAATAAAAAGGTAAATACAAGTGTGCAGTATAAATACTAGGTTACAAGAGTAGCGTTAATAAGTACAAGGGACAACAAAAGGAACAAAAATGAGAGGAAAAATTAAATAAAAAGATAGACAAGAGATGGAAATTAGACAATAATATGGTCAGTAACATTTAATCAATTACAAAGATACAACTTTTGTTTCTTCTCTTGTAATGTAATCAATGGCAGTCTCCTCCAACATCTACTAAAGACACTCACCCAAAACAGTACGCTGTGTTCGTCAACATGGCGTCTTTTTCACAGTTCTGGTGGAGGTAGAATTTCAGCAGCACCTTCTTTCCAAGTTGACGGTCACACAAAAGAAGACAGCATTATTTTTTTTTTAGCCTGTAAGGAAACCAAGTGCCTTCCGTCGAGTTCCACATCCGACAGATATGGAGTCAGACAGCGGGAACAGGTGTTAACTGCGCAAGTAAAAAAAAAAAAAAGTGCGCGACCGCTAAATTCAAACAGCCGCTCCGCCATTACTGCTAACACGCCACAATGTTTGTCGTTTCCATCGCTCACACAGTCTAAACAAACCTTCAGACGATCGTGTTCTTAATACACCACTTGAGTCCAACTGTATTAGGTGTCTTTCTCACACAACAGCAAGTTGAACCTCCCATGAAGTCAGCTAACTGCTATACAAGTCTCGTCGACGACTATGACGTCATCGCCAATTGACGCCGTCTTTGCTAAAGCATATTGGCTTGACGAGGCGGCTGAAACCTATCCTTACTTACTTACTATTTTTTACTTTTACTTTATACTCTTGCATCTAACACACTGGCGTCGTAGTTACATTTAAACATGTGTTTGCATTGTTTTGTCTTCGTTATATATAGACATGTAGCTAGAGATATAAATATTTACATCGATGCTTATGTTTGTATAATTAAGCTATACAACCATGTGTAGACAATAAAGAAAAGTTAAAAAAATTACCGTTGTTGTGAATTTGTAGAAGATGGATGGATTGATTGTATTTTACTGTAGCTGCCACTCCCGGAAAGTTCTGAGCTGTGAGGTGGAGCTATTTAGCAAAAGGGGTGTGGCCAAGACGCAAATTTGGCCATGTCAGCAGACTAGCAGAATACGCTTTATTCATTCATTCATTTTCTATGCCACTTATCTTCATTAGGGTCGCGGGTATGCTGGAGCCTATCCCAGCTGGCTTTGGTCGAGAGGCGGGGTACATCCTGGACTGGTCGCCAGTCAATCGCAGGGCACATATAAACAAAGAAAAAACAATCATTCACACTCACCTATGGACAATGTAGAGTCGCCAATTAACCTAACATACATGTTTTTGGAATGTGGGAGGAAACCGGAGTACCCGGAGAAAACCCACACACGCACGGGGAGACCATGCAAACCTTAGTATTTTAGTAATGACTAATACAATTGAAAAATAATACCTAAATAATTTTATTATATATAATTTGGAACTAACAATTGTTGAACTATAACTATGAAATGTGCTGCTGTTTAGCTATACTTAGTCATATCATTGTATTAATTGTATTATATTTAAAATAGACCTCTCACTTAGTTCTGTTTAGATATTTCACATTTGTGCTATATCTTGTGGGAATGTGTACCAGGCACAATGGAATGTTTATGACAGAGGATTTCTCTGAAAGACCAATTCTTATCAGTACCGCCAATAAAAATTACAGCACCACCACATAGCTGTAAGAGAATAGTGTCACCGTATGTTCAATTGCATGTTTGCTATACATATAATCACACTTAGAGATAGAATACCGAATCTCCGTTGGGCATCTCTGTGTGGAGTTTGCATGTTCCCCATGCGTGCGTGTGTGGTTTTTCTCCGGGTACCCCGATTTCCTCCCACATTCCAAAAACATGCATGTCAGGTTAATTGGCGACTCTAAATGGTCCATAGGTATGAATGCGAGTGTGAATGAGTGTTTGTCTTTGTCTATATGGGGCTGGACATCATTCCACTCTAGTGTTGCCGGGAAAGAGAGGCGACGGGCAGGGTTGGCAATTCTAGTTGCCAACCGGCTCCAAGCCTGCACGTTGAGGTCGGGTCGCGGGGGCAGCAACCTAAGCAGGGAAGCCCAGACGTCCCTCTCCCTGGCCACTTCGTCTAGCTCTTCCCAGCGAATGCCGAGGCATTCCCAGGCCAGCTGAGAGACATAGTCTTTCCAACGTGTCCTGGGTCTTCCCCGAGGCCTCCTACCGGATGGAAGTGCACTGAACACCTCCCCAGGGAAGCGTCCGGGAGGCATCCTAACCAGATGCCCGAGCCACCTCATCTGGATCCTCTCAATGTGGTGGAGCAGGGGTTACAGTCTACTCCGAGTCCCTCCCGGATAACAGTGCTTCTCACCCTATCTCTAAAGGGAGAGTCCAGCCACCCTGCGGAGAAAACTCATTTCGGCCGCTTGTAATAGCGATCCTGTCCTTTCGGTCACTACCCAAAGCTCATGACCATAGGTGAGGGTAGGAACGTAGATCGACCGGTAAATTGAGAGCTTTGCCTTTTGGCTCAGCTCTCTTTTCACCACAACAGACCGGTGCAGAGTCCGCATCACTGCAGACGCTGCACCAATCCGCCTGTCCATTTCGCGTTTCATTCTTCCCTCACTCATGAACAAGACCCCGAGATACTTAAACTCCTCCACTTGAGGCAGGACCTCATCCCCGACCCGGAGATGGCACTCCACCCTTTCCCGGGCGAGAACCATGGACTCAGACTTGGAGGTGCTGATTCTTATCCCAGCCGCTTCACACTCAGCTGCGAACC
>QODF01000140.1:11448-127127 GCA_024372805.1 Oostethus manadensis
TGTCCATGAAAGTAATGAACAGAATCGGTGACAAAGGGCAGCCCTGGCGGAGTCCAACCCTCACTGGAAACGGGTCCGACTTATTGCCGGCAATGCGAACCAAACTCTGACACCGGTCACACAGGGAACGAACCGCCTGGATTAGGTGGTCCGATACCCCATATTCCCGGAGCACTCCCCACAATATTCCCCGAGGAACACGGTCGAATGCCTTCCCCAAGTCCACAAAACACATGTAGACTGGTTGGGCAAACTCCCATGCACCCTCAGGGACCCTGTCGAGAGTTTAGAGTTGGATCACAGTTCCACGACCAGGACGAAAACCACACTGCTCCTTCTGAATCCTAGATTAAACTATCCGGCGGATCCTCCTCTCCAGAACCCCTGAAAAGACCTTACCGGGAGGGCTGGTTATCGTGATCCCACGATAGTTAGAACACACCCTCTGGTCCCCCTTCTTGAAAAGCGGGACCACCACCCCGGTCTGCCAGTCCAGAAGCACCGACCCCGACGTCCATGCAATGCTGCAGAGTCGTGGCAATCAAGACACGCCCACAGCATCCAGGGCCTTAAGGAACTCCGGGCGCATCTCATCCACCCCCGGGGCCTTGCCACCAAGGAGCTTTTTGACCACCTCGGTGACCTCAGCCCCTGAGATAGGCGAACCCGCCTCAGAGTCCCCATGCACTGCTTCCATGTTGGCAGGTGTGTCGGTGGGATTGAGGAGGTTTTCAAAATATTCCCTCCACCGGTTCACAACATCTCGAGTCGAGTTCAGCAGCACACCGTCCCCACTATACACGGTTTTGACTGTGCACTGCTTCCCCCTCCTGAGACGGCGGATGGTGGTCCAGAATCTCTTTGAAGCCATCCGGAAGTCGTTTTCCATGGCCTCTCCGAAATACTCCCATGTCTGGGTTTTTGCCTCAGCGACTGCCAGAGCTGCAGACCGCTTGGCCTTCCGGTACCTGTCAGCTGCCTCCAGAGTCCCATGGGCCAAAACAACTGATAGGACTCTTTCTTCAGCTTGACTGCATCCCTCACCGCTGGTGTCCACCAACGGGTTCTGGGATTACCGCCACCGACCACCTTACGGCCACAGCTCCGATCGGCCGCATCGACATTGGAGCCACAAAACATCGCCAACTCGGATTCAATGTCCGCTGCCTCTCTCGGAACATGGTCAAAGCTCTCTTGTAGGTGGGAGTTAAAACCCCTTCTGACGGGGAACTCTGCCAGACGTTCCCAGCAGACCCTCACAATGCGTCTGAGTCTGCCAGGTCTGACCGGCATCCTCCCCCACCATCAGAACCAACTCACCACCAGGTGGTGATGGTTGACAGCTGCGCCCCTCTCCTCACATGAATGTCCAAAACATGTGGCCGCAAGTCCGACGACACAACCACATAGTCAATCATCGAACTGTGGCCCAGGGTGTCCTGCTGCCAAGTGCACATGTGGACACCCTTATGCTTGAACATGGTGTTTGTTATAGACAATCCGAGACGAGCACAGATAACAAAACAATAACAAAACACCGCACGGGTTAAGATAAGGGAAGCCGTTCCTCCCAATCACACCTTTACAGGTGTCACTGTCGCTGCCAACATGAGCGTTGAAGTCACCCAGCAGAACAAGGGAATCGCCCGAGGGAGCACGCTCTAGTACTTCCTCTAAGGACTCCAAAAAGGGTGGGTATTCTTAACTGCTGTTTGGCGCATAAGCGCAAAAAACAGTCAGGACCCGTCCCCCAACCCAAAGGCGTAGGGAAACTACTCTCTCGTTTACTTTACTCGTTTACTCTCCAACGTGCAGGCTTGGAGCCGGGGGGCAACAAGGATTGCCACCCCTGCTCGTCGCCTCTCATTGCCGGCAACACCAGAGTGGAATGAAGTCCAGCCCTTCTCGAGAGGACTGGTTCCAGAGCCCTTGCTGTGCGTTGAGGTGCGTCCAACTATATCTAGCCGCAATTTCTCCACCTCACGCAGCAGTTCAGGCTCCTTCCCCGCCAGAGAGGTGACATTCCACGTACCGACAACTAGCTTCTGTAGCCGAGGATTTGACCGCCAAGGCGTCTGCCTCCGGCCGCCACCCAGCTCTCTTTGCAACTGACCCCTTTGGCCCCTCCCACGAGTGGTGAGCTCACGGGAGGCGGGGACCCATGTTACCTTTTCAGGCTGTGGCCGAGCGGGCCCCATGGGTGCAGGCCTGGCCACCAGACGCTCGCCATCGTGCCCCACCTCCAAGCCTGGCTCCAGAGGGGGGCCCTGGTGACCCGCGTCCGGGTGAGGGAAAACGAAGTCCATTGTTATTGTGCATCATTGGGGTCTATTGTGTAAGGTTCCAATTTCTGATAATCAATAGTGATTTTTCAGCTGCAAAGGACCAGTCGGCTATTTTCCAAAGGGTGTTGGGGTGTCTAGTGGGTTCCCAACGGGTGTCTTTAGCAGACTCCTCTCCTGGATTACTACAGTAGTTTTGTCAGGAGTGGGTTCAGAAAGGGGATTGTTTGGATACCTAATGTCCTTTAATCTATTTACCTTCATCATCATCCCCCCTTTCCTGTAGGGTCCGTGGAGGGAGTCTGCTTATCCACCCGATGTGACTGCTGTGAATCCTAGGTAAGAGAGAATAAAGAGTCTATTAAATAATTGTGTAGTGTTATTGCATTACTCTAGATCCCTTTATTAATTAGTGGAGTGATGGATGTAGGGTTAGGGTTGGGGTTGGGGTTAGGGTCCAGGCTGGGGTTGGGGTTCAGGCAATCTCCCTCCTCATTCGAGGGGTAACTACGGACGGTGAAGGAGATTTTTCAAAGGGATTCTGGTGTAATCACTAAGTCGGCTGTAACTGTTATGTTTTATATTTCGTCCAATGGAGGCTCCCGGGTCTGCTGTAAGGCTACTAATTCCAGATCCCCGTGGTTGTGGTGATCCCTGGCTCGGTGGAGGAAGTTTCACCACATCTGAAAACAATAGTGGGCCTGCAGTGGTAGCAGTCACTAGGGGAGTCTCAGTGGTGGAAATTTGCCATTGTCCGGTCTTGGTGGTATATGGTTACTATATATCCCTCAGAGTATCTATTGAGCTGGTGATCTAAGTCTTTTTTTTAATATATATATCTAGTTTTACCCCAGGCGGGGGAGGGGGCGCTACTAAACGCCCTCTCCTCCCATGTATGGATACTCTACACTCCTCTTGCAATTACTTCATCACAATCTGCTTTGAGAGTAGCCACATTATGTTTACGCCAGGTATTTTACTTTTTCCAAAGTGTCCTGGTTGGGGGAGGAGGGTTTTATAAAAAGAACTCAATTTATTGACTTTCTTTATCATTCCCAGCAGGGTTAGGGTTAGGGTTAGCTGATTGGTAAGTATTAAGAATTTCGGAATTATGAATGGCTTGTAAGATTTTAAAATACGGTTTTGCTAGATTTACCTGAGTAGATCTGTCTAAAATGGGGTATGCTTCCTGTGCCGCCTGATGATTGATTGGTAGACTCTAGTTCCTTTTACAGATGTTTATTCCCACCTCACCACACCATGGAACATCGTAGAACTAAAGTACATACATATATAGAAAATACAACAACAACTGATACATAAGTTAGACAATCGCACTGGTTAGCATTGAAGCTAACATTGAATATGCATAGACACAAACCACTTTAGCCTGCTCCTCAATCAACGGCAGAGTCATCCCTCAGAGACAATCTGACCTAATACAATGCTGGACTTTACAGTGTTGAGTCATTTTTCTTCCTTTAACTTCTTCGAATGTCATTTTTACTTATTCTTCTCTTCTAATGTTAGCTTAACTGCCACCTAACGACATCTGATGGCCGTTTCTGTGTTAAGATTACGTAGTTAACAGTGCCACTTTCGGTTCGGTACATTGCAAAATAAAAGCCCCCATTTCGAAACAAACTCAGCATTAGAGCTGCAGTAACATTTCCTGCATAAGTCTATTTGGTCTAGAGCTCGTTTGATTATGTTTGTTCTTCCTAGACCAAAAATGATATTGTGATTAATCTGTGGCCATGATGTAAAAGGACCTAATGGATTAACAATTGTCCAGGCAGAGGTGTATGGAGTGTGACTAAAGCAATCAGAGTCCCAAAGGCAAAATGGCAGAACCCCTCCTTAGGTCAAACCTGAACAACAAGAAGCTTGATGGTGAGCACCTACGTCATTGTTGACAGACAGTAACACAAAAGCTACGTTCACACTGCAGAGTATGATTCCCAATTCGTATTTTTTGTTTAAAATGTGCATGTGGTCGTTCACATTACCAAACAAATGCTACTTGTTGTGAACGCAAAACGTCTGGAAAGTAACATGCATGCGCAGAAGAACCACTCCAGTCATGTGTGATACTATTTTATTTCATTTCTGATTCGATACTGAGTAAAATTTAGGTGGACATCGGTGATACCGGTTAAATAGTATATAAAAATTAATCTAATGTGTCTGGTAAATTTTAAAATGTAGAGTACAGTATTTCAAATAATAGCAAAGCATAAAGATATTTATTGATTTATATTAAACTGTGAAGGATATTGAGGTAGTTGGGTAATTTACTATATAGCCAAGCTAATATACAACATCAGAAAAAACAAAGGAGAAAATTATTTACCAGAAGTATCAAAAGTATGACTATTTGGATGTCAGAATTGACTTTAGAAAATGAAGAGCTGGTATCACAAATATTTAACGCGTTTCTGGGCAAGTTCATGGATTTTGTGCAATGGGAGTCAATATTTTCTCAACCAAATTATTTCGTGTAGAAGATGAAGATGGCAAACATTTTGGTATGGATGTTTGTAGACACATCTGTTTCAAGGTGCATGTGGGTGGAGTGGTGAGACATTGCCGAGAGCTGCTTCACTGGCACCTTATAAAAACAATTTTCGGATGAGAAGAACTTTTGCCTACATCGGAGAGTACATTCATCCAAGTCTTGCACGATAAACCATGCTATTCCATGACTGCCTACCTTTAAGGTCTCACTAAGCACAGCAATGCATGCTTTTTCATGACAGATATATGTCAGATATATGCGACCTGAGCTTTCATATTGCAGGGGCATTTGAAAAAAATTGTGCTGTTCTCACTGACATAAAAAAAATCTGATACAGGTCACTTAGTGAGCAAAGTAATCGGAATTAACCCGCAGTGGGGACATAGCCATGCTAACAAGTTGCGAGTCGTGGGTGGGATTGCTGGAAAGCTCGTGGTCACTTTGGGAGAGTAGAAATTGGTTCCAAGTCGATAGGACGTATCGTCCTGGAGTTTTCTTTTTTTCCCCCTGTATTTAAAAAAACAGAGGCTCAGTATGTCCGTCACAGGCCACCATACTGATTGGTCAGGAAGCAATCACGTCACATGAAGTGAGCCTCCCAAAACCTTAAGTTATTGTGCTTTGAAAGTGTTTCTGTTATTTGTATACTGTTCATTTAGTGGTAGTCGTAGCTTGTGTGAGGGATAACGTTTGAAAATAAATGTCATTTTTAGTTTAGAAGAAAAACCGTGAATGTGTGCTATCCTTTCCAAAGATGAAATGAAGGTGATTTATTTCCAGATTGCAGGCAAACAATAAGAATACAAAATATCTCCGACCTACTTGCTGCCTCTCCTCTCCGTCTGGTAAAAAAACACAGGCCCACCCGGGGAAGCTGGTCCACCCAACGTTTAAAAAAAGTGTCTATTTTCAGACTTTGTGCTTTCAAACTTTTCTGTTATTGAATTTGGTCTCTGTTATTTGTATACTGTTAATTTCTTTTTAAGAGTAGCTTGGGTGAGGGATAATGTTTGAAAAAAACCTACACATCACATGATAACCTTCTGTCCATCGTTGTTGTAACTGCAGCTCCAATGCTGTTTATTTTGAAACTGATGCTTTTATTTTGAAATGTACCGAACCGAAAGTTGCACTGTTAACTAGTAAGCTTAACACAGAAACGGCCGGTAGATGGCAGTAATACAAACTTAAGATAAGAATGTAAGAAGATAAGAATATGTAAAACGGCATTAGAAGAAGTGAAAAGAAAAAAAAGACTCAACACTGTAAAGCAGTGGTCCCCAACGTTGTAAGGGGGGTGAAGGAACTGCTAAATGTTGCTAAAGAAAGAGCAATAAAGAGAGCCAAATCAATATCGTTTGCCACCGCGTGCGATGTCAGTGCATTTTCATTTTTTAGGTGACTCAGAAGTTGCCATTTTGTAGACACTAATGGCACAGCACCATGTTAAAATTGAATGGAATGGAATTGTTTGAACTTTGAATTTTTTCATTTGCAATCTGTAAAAATATATGAAAAACTTTGCCACTTATGGTCGCTTTCTGGTGACATCATCCCTCCATATTGCAGCTTCCTGCCAACATCGCTTCCAACCTGTCTTCCCCCTCGTGGCGCACGTTCCCGTGTCCGAGTGATCCTAGGAGCTATGTTGTCGGGGGCTTTATGCCCCTGGTAGGGTCTCCCAAGGCGTACAGGTTCTAGGTGACAGGCCAGACTAAGAGTGATTCGGAAGACCCTTATGAGGAAAAAAAAAAATCAAGATGAGTGACCACACCTCGCCCAGACGTGGGATACCGGGGCCTCACCCTGGAGCCAGGCCTGTGGGAGGGGCTCGCAGGCGAGCGCCTGGTGGTCGGGCCTTCATCCGTGGGGCCCAGCCCAAAGAATCCACACGGGTTAACCCCCCTCCAACACCTACAGGGGCAAGCATAAGGGTTTGGTGCTATTTGGGCGGCGGTCGAGGGCGGGTGTCCGGGCAACAAGGTCTTCGGCGGGCAAATCTGGTTCTTGGGACATGGAACATTACTTCTCTGGTGGGGAAGGAGCACAAGCTCGTGGAAGAGGTTCAGACATTCGACTAGATATAGTCGGACTCACTTCAACCCAGTTTGAGCGTGAGGGTCGCTGTACCGGACCGTCGTGGTTATTCGAAAGCTTAGCCGGAAGGCAAAGCTCTCTGTTTACCGATCAATCTATGTTCCCACCCTCACCTATGGTCATGAGTTATGGGTCATGACCGAAAAATTGACATCGCAGATACCATTGGCGGAAATGAGTTTCCTCCGTAGGGTGTCTGAACACACCGAAAGAGATAGGGTGAGGAGCTCAGCCATCCCAGAAAGGCTCAGAGTAGAGCCGCTGCTCCTTCACATCGAGAGGAGCCAGTTGGATAGATAAATACTTTATTAATCTCCAAGAAACAAATCCGGATGCCTCCCGGGCGACTCCCTGGTGAGGTGTTTCGGGCATGCCCAGCCGGGAGAAGACTTAGGACACAGCGGACGCGACTGTCCCACAGCGGGACAGGGAATGCCTTGGTGTCCTCCCGGTGGAGCTGGAAGAGGTTGCCAGAGACCTGAAAGTCTGGACTTCCCTACTGAAATGACTACCCCCGCAACCCGAACCCGGAAAAGCAGAGGAAAATGGAAGAAAATGGAAAGGTGAAAGGTAATAAAATGTGTAAATTGACATTTTGTTGCATTAAAGTACCATTGCATCAACTCCAAGTTTCTGGTTTTTCTTTGACTTTCTAATGCATGTGTGAGAGAATGCGAGAGAGAGAGCGAGAGAGAGAGAGCGCGCAAGACCCTACCACAAGTAGAAAAAATGGCTGACAATGGTCTAATAACATTGAATTTATTGCGACATGAGGATAGCATAGCAATGGAATTGGTAAACATGTCTCTGTTATGGCTGCTCAATATGATCAAACTAAGTTGACAATAATAAAACAAAAGTGGAATGTATTAAACGAGTGTTTAAAACAGTGTCTGTACAGATAATAAAAGATCTTTTGATTGAGATCGCTTTATAGAAATGTACCATTTGACAAGAAATGCAAGACTTATGCCCCGACATCAGTTGGATCACGTATCTTCATTTATGTAGGCACTTTGACTGCCTTTCACTTTTTCTTCACCACTTGCGATTAACCGTGTACGTTCTTCATAGATCTAAGTTTCTCCAGTATTGACAGCCGAAAAAAAGGGTCATGTTGAGCATGTTGCAGTTGTCAAAAGTCCTTACCTGCAAAGTACACCGTGGTTCATGTTTGCACAGTCAGGGTTCACACATAAGGCATCTCGTCTATTGATCTTTACACAAGGATGGAAGCTGACAATGGACTAATGACAATGGAGGAATAAGATATGGGGGCTAGCTTCAAATCACAATTATGTGATTGCGCCCTGATTATCAGCAAATAAGAAATGGAGCATGGCTAAAGTTTTATGTTCATGTTAAACTGAATAAATAACAGTCCTACAGTAGTTAATAATGAAAGTAACTCACTTAACATTATTGCAGCATGGAAAGCTAAGTATGTCGTGTTAGAAAGCGAAACTAAATGATTAGAAATTCCATCTATCGTATTTTCCCAAGTATAAGTCTCATTTTCATTGTTTGGTTGGTCCAGTGAACATATAATTTAAATTGTTCTTACATGTTCATTCATGCTGATTGACATGAAGCACGGAGTGAACATTTCTTTCGACAGCCGCTAAAGGGAGCTTTTGGCCTGTGACATCTACAGTAGTGTTCAAAATAATAGTAGTGCAATATGAATAAACCAAATTAATCACTGTCATTAGTATATTTTTATTGCTACATGGCAAACAAGTTATCAGAGGGTGCAGTAGAGTCTCAGAAAAAAGACCCAACATTCATAATATGCACGCTCTTAATGCTGTGTAATTGGGCAATTAGTTGAAAGGGGTGTGTTAAAAATTTCTTTGAAAACCTGAGAAAAATGGGTCATTCAAGACATTGTAAAGATGATTAGAAAGTTGATTAGAGAGGGGAAAATTTATCAAGAGGTGCAAAAAATGTTTGGCTCTTCAGCTAAAATGATCTTCAGTGCCTTAAAATGGGAGAGCAAAACCAGAGACACGTGGCAAAAAATGAAAGACATCTATCAAAATGGATCGAAGAATAGCCAGAATGAAGACCGTAAAGCATGGTGGTGCAAGCATCATGATATGATCATGTTTCTCCTACTATGGTGTTGGGCCTATTTATCGCACAGCAGGGATCATGGATCAGTTTGCAATGTCAAAATACTTGAAGAGGTAATTTTGCAAAACAATTACCCCAAAAACACTAGTAAACCAGCAAAATCTCATGTTATTTTATGGAGTAGCCAGCCAAATCCTCCTACCTTAATGCAATTATGAACTTGTGTGGTGACATCAAAAATGCTGTTTCTGAAGCAAGACCAAAAAATGTTAATGAATTGTGGAATGTTGTTAAAGAATCTTATAATGAATAACACTTATTCGCTTTATAATAGCTTCTCAAAGCGCGTACACTGAGGTCATCATTATTCATTCACACCACACTTGGTGATGGTAAGCCACTACGTAGCCTCAGCTGCCCTGGGGCAGACTGACGGAAAGTGATCTTGGAGTGGAACAGCATCTGAAAAGTGCCACAAGTTGGTTGACTCCATGCCACACAGATGTGAAGCAGTTATAAAAAACAAACTAGTAGTTTAGTCATTCCCAGGATTGCCAAATCCTAGAAACAAAAAAAGTTTGTAAAAAAATAGTTTTGTGTTTGTAAAGTCACCAGCAGACACTGCTTTTTTCTGGACATGCCCTTTCAACTAATTGCCCATTTACACAGCCTTAAGAGCATGCATATTATGAATGCTGGGTCTTGTTTGTTTTCCGAGAATCTACTGCACCTACTGGTAACTTACTATTATACTAATAGCGGTGATTAATTTGGTTAGTCACATTGCAATGCTATAATTTTGAACATATGCCGTGCCTACAACCCTGAAAAACAACAATTGAAACATTGACTTAAAGACAACTGAAAAACACTGAACACCTACCAACACAATGTCCCCAAAAAGCAAATGCTCTACCGATGGTTACCAACTGCAGGTAGTAAAATAAGCAGTCAAAACTGAGCATAACTGAGCATCAGAAAGTAAGGAGGAGTAGGAGTGAGTAAAAAATTGTGAGGGACAGATAAAAAGCTATGGTTACTCTTTCGTGGGATGAAAGTAAAATGGCCAGAGCTGGAGGAAGGAGTCCATGCATGATTGCTTGAACAACGTGCTGCCGTGAGAGACTTGTCAGTAGCGCACTTACTTCTCCACACCCTAATAATTACCTTAGAAATTATTATTAATGAGTTTAGAGGTGGGTCATCTTGGTGTTTCGACTTTATATAATGCCACTGTCTCTACCAGACTGTCAGCAGACTTCCAAGCCAAGATTGACAGTTTCCGTGAGTTTGTTGAAAAGTGCATATGAAGAATTCAATGGATTCCGTGATGTGGAAATTGATTGGGACCTTGGCCGTTGGACTCGCTGGCTTGTTATGCTAATTTACCCTATTCAGCCTCCCAAGTATGTTCTTTATGCTATCATGTAGCTGAATAACTGTGTAATGTTTACACAGCAGACACCATTTCAGCCTGCTCTGTGTGCTATGGTGTAATTGAATAACTTACTTTACAGATTAAATGTATGGTCATGGTCTTCAATCTTGTAAAACACATCCTAAATAGATGCTACTTACAGCCAACTTTATGACTTACACTCCAGAGCAACTTGTGGTTCGAAAATTACAGTAAACTGGTCAGAAATGGACAGTATTTCAATGTGTACGTGTGTGTGAAAACCCCCTTTTTTTCCTGTGCAACTAAAACACATGGAAAAGATGTGCTTTTGAAAAGGCTGGACCTGGTGACAGTTCTGATGCACAAAGTTTAAACAAGAGACTCCCACTTGACTACCTTGGTGGTCACAGCAACACACCAAGAGCACGCTGTGAGAATTAGAAGCATGGAAGAGTTTGGATTGGGTGGTTAGAGGTCCTTCCAATGGTTTGGAGTGTACATGTTGGCCAGCTGTTACAAGTCACAGTGTATACACTCAGTAAGGCAGATAGAAAGCAATGGGGATTGTTGCTAGTAGTGGTGACTTCCATTCATAAGTCATAGTCCACACTAAGACAAGGTGGTCACTGTCAAGAAGGGAGTTGAGGATGGGTAAAAGAAGGTGACCTGTTCCCCTCGCAGGCTGTTGGTGGACAGGACGAGGTCATCTTAACACCAAAGTCTGTCTGCCTCCACTCATCCCTCATCCTCCTGGAAGTTCCTCTCACTGCAACATTAACTGCTTGAGGTTGTCATGCAGGATTGTGTCCTTAACGTCACGGAACACCAGGCGGATGTTCTCAGTATTGATAGCTGTTGTGAAATGGTGGTAAAGTGGTTTCTGCTGCTGCTCCCGTCTCTTTTTACGAAAGCGTTCCACCAAAAAGGTTTGGACGTCTGACAGGCTTGTAGGGTCGCCAGAGAATTCAGGAAAATAGTCTTTGATGGACACCTGCCTCACCTTACCCTCCAGCAGGTCAGTCTTGTTCAGGAACAAGATGATAGAAACGTTGGTGAACACTCGGTTGTTGACGATGGTCTCAAAGATGTTGAGGGACTCACTCAGTCGATTGGTTTGCCGATCTTCCATTAAAACCTGGAGTTATGAATGCATACATGGTTATTTTGATGTTGCCATATGTGAGACTTTATTAAATTATGTAATATTATTATTATATTAATGATATAAAGCAATCTTAGTTCCAACCACTACCCAAGCTTTTTACAGTGGGGATAGATCCAAGATGGTGCCACGGATGGCCACCTCAGTGTTAAGCTCTCTACTTTTGGTGTTTCTGTCTATTTGTTGTATTCTTTGTAACCCCTCGCCGCTCAAATACTCCAGAGAGGACCTTCTAAACACGGGACAGTCCTCTGCTGGAGCTTTTTCCACTGTCTTTTATTGATCCGGAGAGTTTTGTGGAGATTCTTGTCTGTGGTGCAGCACTTCTCTATGGGATGTGTCGGAGACGCAGATGGGGCAAGCGCGCAGGAGCACTCGTCAAGCTGAGGCAGTGGGAATTACGCACACCACTTCGGTCACTACATCTAGCAAATGTCCGCTCCCTGGCAAACAAGATGGATGAACTGCTGCTTCTTCTCAACACAGACTTTAGGAGATCCACCGCTTTGTTTCAACCAAAACCTGACTTGGTGAACACGTCCCGGACAGCTCGCTACAGCTGGCGGGTTTTCAACTTCTACGAGTGGACTGTGAAGACGAGAGGAGGCGGAAATTGCTTCTACATAAACCAAGGCTTGTGTACAGGTCTTGCAGCCCTCATTTAGAATCTTTTTTTAATTACCTTGTAAACCTTTTTATTCTCCGCAAGAGTTCTCTTCGTTTGTGCTGGTAGGTGTCTACATTCCAACTCAAGCCTCCATATCGGGGGTAGTACAACATATGGCTGACCAGCCAAAAACACCAGAACTTCCTGCTCATCATTCTTGGAAATTTTAACAGAGCAAATCTCACGCACGAACTTCAGAAATATAAACAGCACAAAGTCCCCCACCACGGATACTAATATATTAGACCACTGTTACACCGTTTTAAAAGATGCTTAACACGGTGTCCCCCCGGGCAGCGTTGGGTTTCTCTGATCACTGTCTGCTTCATCTCATCCCGACATACAGGCAGGAATTAAAAACTTCTAAGCCTGTAGTGAGGACAGTGAATAAATGGACAAAGGAGTCAAGCTAGAGTTAAAGACCTGCTTTGACTGCGCTGATTGGAGTGGTTTGAACCTGCAGCCTCAGACCAGAATGAGCTCTCTGACATTGTGACATCCTACATCACCTTTTGTGAGGACATGTGTTTGCAGACCGAGACCATCCGCACATACAACAACAAACCCTGGTTAACACCCAAACTCAGGCAGCTGCGACAGGCCGAAGAGGAACCCTACAGAAGTGGGGATGGGATCCTGTACAGGCAAAAGTGCTGTGTAGTCAACAACCCTGCATCAGTTTTGAGAGGCCTACAAAACATCACCTCACTATGGGAGACCCCCATTATCAATGACTGCAACTGTGGTGCTCTTTTCTCATCAAGCTTCATACTAAGGCTCTTAAAGTGCACTCCGGTCAGGTCTACAATCTTGTCCCTGAGGTCCTCTGACAGCTCTTTGGTCTTGCCCATGATGGTGGAGCGATGACGTGTGTTTTATAAACATAATTATTTGATAATGTGAGTACTTTAAAAGGGATATCACAGGACTAATTGAACTGGGTTTGAAATAGTTCTTTTGGGAAAAATTGATTTATGTTAGAGTACGAGGTTCTATTGTATTTATGGTAAACTGTAAAGTACTGAGACGTATTCATTTCAAAACTGTTGACTTAGCGTGTGAATGGCTGTATAAGGATGAGTAAATGGTTGGATATACTACAGTATATGGATGTTGAGTGTATTGTATTGATATTGATTGTATTTTATTGTTTTAATCCACCTGCCGTAGCGACTGTGGATGGAAAGTAGCTGTAACTAAATCTGGTGTAAAGAATCTCTACTTTCTGTTAAGATGAATGTGTTCACACATTACCCCTGTTAAATTAAATCTCAACTAAACCTGACTAAACTAGTTATGGTCTCGTCCAGAGTCTCAAGACACTCACCTGGTCATATTCGGAGGAGGAGACTAGAAAAAGGATTGAAGTGACAGAGTCAAAGCATTCAAACCACCGTCGCCTCTCCGAACGTTGACCACCAACATCCACCATTTTAAAAGGCACATTCTTGATCTCAAAGTCGTACTCGTGGATACCCTTGGTGGGCTTCCGGGCCAAGAGAATGTCCTGTTGGCTGGGGAGGTAGTCCTGGATGGAGAAAATCAAATTCATACTTTCAAATCAAATACAATCAAATACAATCAAATTTCCTAGGTGATAATAAGGAAAATATTGTAAAAAAAAGTCCAGTCATCCTTTTTCTATATCGCTTATCCTCATTCGGGTCACGGGGGTATGCTGGAGCCTATCCCAGCTGACTTTGGGCGAGTGGCGGGGTACACCCTGAACTGGTCGCAGGGCAGCACAAATTCATGTTTTTTTTGTTTTGTTTTGAAGGCTCATATTAGAAAGACTACAAAAATCAGATCTGATAGGATGCCAAAAAATAAGGATCGGGACATTCCTACTTTGAATATCACATTTAAATTTACTTTGAAAAGCTTTCTACAAAATAGATAAATATATAGGGATAACTAAAATATATATTCAATATATATTTGGCATATATATCGAGGGTAGGGGGATGGTAGACATTGCACAGATTCATGGCCGAGACCATAGATCGTCAGCTCAAAAAGGTTGGTGAACACTAGCCTTGAGCATAAACAAATGATGGGCTTTAGGAGTGTTTTTGTGTGTGTGTGTGTGTGTGTGCGTGTGTAGCATTCCACACACAATCAAAGATACATTCTTAAAGCTGTCAAAACCAGTTTTCACAGTGCATCCATCATAGTCAAACTGTTACTTTGAGCGGGATAGTCGGATTGAGCTATTTCGGTGTCCTCTGCAAGATTATAACTTGTAACACACATATGCACATACCACCCCAAACATTAGCCCCTTTTCCAACAAATGTACGTAAATTTTATTTTGGTAATTCCTAGATTTAAGGTTTTCACTGGGTTCCCAGAGTAGGGCATGCCAATTGACATAGGGGATTAGTGAATACAAAATAAAAAAATGCATGATTCCACTGTAGGCTCCAACATACCCGCGAGGATAAGCGGTATAGAAAACAGATGGATGGATGATTACACTGATTGAGAGCCTTCCTGCATTGTCACGAAATGCCAATGCGAAGTGCCTACCTTAATGTCAGCAAAGTCATGAGACACAACTCAATGAAACAGTCACTGTTTTCAGACATTCAGAAAGCAAGGAGGCTGTTTCGAAAAATAAGGCACAGGATTATTGAGCAACAATATTGGGGATTATCTACCATAAAGACTTGCAAATTGGAGACAAATATTGTTAAGAAGAACAACCATCTTACAAGATAAATTGTCGTGTAGTGAAATGCCGTCTCACACAAAGATAGATATTTTCAAAAACGCACATTTTCTCTGTTGGATATTGGGCTCTGTAGCTACAAAGCTAATGTCCCCTCACTGCGCCCGGACTACTGTGTCATGGTGCGGGGAGCTAGCATTGGAACTGTCGCTCTAACTGCTGGTTGTTCATGTAACCAAGCCGTTGAGGATTCCCAAGAATGTTGCGGCCTTCGAAATAACAGCTATCCTGTTGTGTTACAAAATAAATGTGTACCAAAAAACAGCTATAATACAAGGGACTGTCAATAAATTCCTATTGCACTGAAAAGCGCAGGTTTCCAAATGCAATGGGGGTCCGAATATCCCGGCACGGCACAGCGGGGAAAATAAGCGACTCGGGATGGAAGAGTATATTTTCACTAATGTAAGAAGCGTTTTACAATATCCAATGACAACGTGCCAGTTCTGAGTGGGAAAAAGACAAGAAGCACGTTTATTTTTGCAGTCAGCTTGTCTTAGCAGCAAAGAGACATTCCCACACACAAAAAGTCCTTACGGCCTTGTCAAACAATTAGTCTTACCCTAAAAGTATTCTGCATGCCTATTTTTTCCAATTTTATCTTTTGGAGTTTTATTGGATTAGGGACTCTCACAGATTTGTTATAAAAGCCAACTATCACAGCCAACTCTCTGACCACCTATAATGATGGAGGAGAGTCTCGTGAGACTTACCGACTGTCCAAGCTTTTCCAAATTGTCCAGGAAATATCTGATCGACTCCCCCTGAGAAAGAGTGAAAAAGAGGCAAACTGTTGTTCTTTGCTGAATATGCTGGTATTTTTTTAAACTAATTTAAAAATTCTCGAAATCATGGGACCCCCAGTGAGTAATTCCAAGTGCAGAATAGCAAAACCGGTAAAAAAAAATAAAGTCTTTCTGAAAGAGCTCCAGTGTTCCACCTGTAGTTTGCCAATAGGCACTTGACGGATTTTCAGACCATGAGAAAATAAAATCCTTGGGTTTGATGAGTGTCATGATGGCGATGATTGGTGAAGTTAAAATTAACCTGAAAGCATCGTTGAAATTAAAAGTGCAGACTTACAAGCTTTTATAGTGTGGATGATTTAGAACTGGAGAAGCATGCACTGTAAAAGTGAGACATGAAAACCGCTGAAATGAAATGTTACTTTTAATTCATTCATTCATTTTCTATGCCGCTTATCCTCATTAGGGTCGGGGTTTGCTGGAGCCTATCCGAGCTGGCAATGGGCGAGAGGCGGGGTACACCCTGGACTGGTCGCCAGTCAATCGCAGGACATATATAGACAAACAAACATTCACACTCACACTCTAATGGACAATTTAGAGCCACCAATTGACCTAACACGCATGTTTTTGGAATGTGGGAGGAAACCGGAGTACCCGGAGAAAACCCACATACGTGTGTGTGTGTGTGTACGACTCGGGCTGGATGAGTATATTTTCACTGCTTTATTGTAAGGAGTGTTTTACAATGCCCAATGACAACGTGCATGTTATGAGTGAAGAAAAAGACAAGAAGCGCGTTTATTTTTGCACCAAGCTTGTTTTAGCCGTAAAGAGACACTCACACACAAAACGTCTTTCTGGCTTTGAAAGTAACAGTGCCGTTTGCCACTAACTAACTAACTCATCTAACTAAACTATATAAGCGTGTCATTAAAATCTCACATACACAGTTGGAATTGCATGGGTGACTACATCTTCTTTAATCACAAGCATCGGCGTTACGGTTTGTTGAAAATGTTTTAGCAAGGTGTGCATCCCATTAGAAAAGTTAGTCGAGCTACATCCATTTCTTAATTATTGGGAAAAATTGTCCATTTATGTACTGCACCAGTAAAAGTACAGCCCTGTGTAAAATGTAAAAATAACAGAAATCTAAGAATTTAATAGAAAATGGAATTTGGGGAAAAAAATTAAACTGATCCCTCTGGGCTTCCCTGCTTCGGCTGCTGCCCCTGGAACCTGACCTCGGATAAGCGGAAGAAAATGGATGGATGGATGGATTTTGTAGGGCTCCACTGGATATGTAGGATGATTACTTATCTAGAACTAGATTTGGCTGCCAAAGACCAGGTTGCTTGGGCAGGTTACCTCCTCTGTAGGGTGGCTGAACTCACCCTAAGAGATAGGCTCAGAACCACTGGTCCTTCACATGGAGAGGAGCCAGTTGAGGTATATCAGGAATCTAATCAACATGCCTCCCGGACGCCTCCCTGGGCAGTGTGCTGGGTATGCCCAGCTGGGAGAAGGCCCCAGGGAAAATCTAGGACACGCTGGAGGGATTATGTCTCACTGCTGGCCTAGGAACGCCTTGGTGTCCTCCCAGTGGAACTGGAAGAGAGGTGGCTGGAGACCGGGAAGTCTAGACTTTCCTAATAACTGCTGCCCCCGCTACCCGGACAAGCGGAGGAAAATAGATTGGGATGGATTCCTTATGTATTTATCAGTGCTCATGTGAAACTTTATCAAAATATGACCATAAAATTACACATTTTTGACCTGGAATAACTCTAAAATATTCGAAACAAAGAATTATGTTTAATATTTGTAGTTTTGAATTATGAAAAAAAAAACGTTTTTTTTATTTTTATTTTTTTTAAAGTATGCAGGAACGGGGGTATGTGGCTTCAGGTCAAATGCCTGAAGGTGTACGCGACTGTAAAAAGTTTGGGAAAGTTTGTGTGGATGGAGTGGTGGGACATTGCCCTGAGCTGCTTCATTAACAACTCGTAAAAATAAGTTTAGAATGAGTAGAACTTTTGCCTACATCAGTGAGTATATTTATCCAAGTGTTGCACGATAAACTGCATCTTTCCATGACTGCCTACCTTTAAAGTTTCGGTAAGCACGGCAATGCACGACTTTTGATGATGTGTATGTTGGATATATGCAACCCGAGTGTTCACACTGCAATTGCACATGAGCAAAGAAATCAGAATTGACCTGCAGTGTTAACATAGCCTTGGAGGTCATGACAACTGTAACCAATTACAATATGTCTGAAATATGCCAATTTTTACTGTATTTAATTAACAGGAAGATAAATGACAGGACTGCATATATATTTCTATCTATTAAAAGCTCCAAATGAACTGAATATATTAACAATGCTAAAAGATACTACACAAGTCTAAAATTGTAATATCTTTTAGCATGGTTAATATATTCAGTTCATTTGGAGCTCACTGTATATTTTTCCTAACACTAATTTAATAACAGTGATAATAATAAAAGTTTAAATTAATAGCAGTACATTTGAATCACACTTTAAACTGTGTTAATACAAGCAATGAGGGGTTGCGTTCAAGGACATCACATAATTTAAGTTACATTTACTTCTTGTTTTCAAAGTGTTTTCCAGTATACTTTAATAAATCCAATTCATTCATTCATTTTGTACATCCAAGTTAAGAGTTAAAGTGAGTGATAAAAATTTATTTACACACACACACACACACACACACACACACACAAGCATAAAGCTGTTTTTGTGATGTTTAGAGTGTCCCTGAATGCATCTGGTGTTCATGTAATAAGGAAGTGTTGTTCCCAGGATGAACAGACTCCAGCCGTGTGTGTCAATTGGAGATACATATATGGTGTTGAAATTGCACTACGGTTGATGTGTTCAGGTCAGAATAAAGTTATTTAAGAGCAGCAGCTTCTATGTAACTGTGTTGGGAGCTACATTGTGCCGCCGTCATAACAGAACCATGCCTGCTCTAAAATGAGGTACTGTGGAGATTCCCAGCCCAACAAAGAATCATGAAAAAGTGTCTAGTCAAGTTCAACCAAATACAAAAGGGGGTGAATGTATGTAGCCTGTATGTATAAACAGGATCCAGCATTCATCTTTTTCTTCTCACCCTATCTCTAAAGGAGAGCCCAGCCACCCTGCGGAGAAAACTCTGGCAGCTTAACCCGCGATCTTGTCCTTTCGGTCACTACCCAAAGCTCCATGACCATCATGTCAAAAGACCCTGATAATGATTAATAAGATTGGACTTCGTTTTCCCTCGCCCGGATGCGGGTCACCGGGGTCCCCTCTCTGGAGCCAGGCCTGGAGGTGGGGCACGATGGCGAGCGTCTGGTGGCCAGGCCAGCACCCATGGGGCCCGCTCGGGCACAGCCCGAAAAGGTAACGTTGGTCCCCCATCCAATGAGATCACCACTCATGGGAGGGGCCAAAGGGGTTGGGTGCTAAGTGAGCTGGGTGGCGGCCAGAGGCGGAGGCCTTGGCGGTCCGATCCTCAGCTACAGAAGCTAATTGTCAGGACGTGGAATGTCACCTCTCTGGCGGGGAAAGAGCCTGAGCTGGTGCGTGAGATGGGGAAATTCCGGCTAGATATAGTCGGACTCACCTCAAAACACAGCAAGAGCTCTGAAACCATTCCTCTCGAGAGGGGCTGGACTTCATTCCACTCTGGTGTTGCCGGCAATAAGAAGCGACGAGCAGGGCGGGCATCAAGTATTGCCACCCCTGCCCGTCACCTGCACGCTCCAAGCCTGCACATTGGAGTTAAACCCGTTAAGCGAGAGGGTAGTTTCCCTACGCCTTCGGGTGAGGGGGGACGGTTCCTGACTGTTGTTTGTGCTTATGCACCAAACAGCAGTTCAGAATACCTACCCTTTTTGGAGTCCTTAGAGGAAGTACTAGAGAGTGCTCCCTCAGGGGATTCCCTTGTTCTGCTGAGTGACTTCAACGATCATATTGGCTGCGACAGTGAGACCGGGAGTTGTGTGATTGGGAGGAACGGCGCCCCTGATCTTAACACGAGTGGCGTTTTGTTATTGGACTTCTGTGCTCATTGTCTATAACGAACACCATGTTCAAGCATAAGGCTGTCCACGTGCACTTGGCACCAAGACACCCTGGGCCCCTGTTTGATGATTGACTTTGTGGTTGTGCCGTCGGACTTGCGACACATTTGGTTAGTTGGTTCCGATGGTGGGGGAGGATGTCGGTCAGACCTGGAAGACCCAAACGCATTGTGAGGGTTTGCTGGGAATGTCTGGCAGCTCCAGGTCCTTGGTGGCAAGGCCCCGGGGGTGGATGAGATCTGCCGGGAGTTCCTTAAGGCCCTGGATGCTGTGGGCATGTCTTGGTTGACACAACTCTGCAGCATCGCGTGGACATCGGGGTCGTTGCCCCTGGACTGGCAGACCGGGGTGGTGGTCCCGCTTTTCAAGAAGGGGGACCGGAGGGTAGGTTCTAACTATCTTGGGATCACACTCCTCAGCCTTCCCGGTAAGGAATTTTTTAGGTGACTCAGAAGTTGCCATTTTGTAGACACTAATGGCACAGCACCATGTTAAAATTGAATGGAATGGAATTGTTTGAACTTTGAATTTTTTCATTTGCAATCTGTAAAAATATATGAAAAACTTTGCCACTTATGGTCGCTTTCTGGTGACATCATCCCTCCATATTGCAGCTTCCTGCCAACATCGCTTCCAACCTGTCTTCCCCCTCGTGGCGCACGTTCCCGTGTCCGAGTGATCCTAGGAGCTATGTTGTCGGGGGCTTTATGCCCCTGGTAGGGTCTCCCAAGGCGTACAGGTTCTAGGTGACAGGCCAGACTAAGAGTGATTCGGAAGACCCTTATGAGGAAAAAAAAAAATCAAGATGAGTGACCACACCTCGCCCAGACGTGGGATACCGGGGCCTCACCCTGGAGCCAGGCCTGTGGGAGGGGCTCGCAGGCGAGCGCCTGGTGGTCGGGCCTTCATCCGTGGGGCCCAGCCCAAAGAATCCACACGGGTTAACCCCCCTCCATCACCTACATGGGCAAGCATAAGGGTTTGGTGCTATTTGGGCGGCGGTCGAGGGCGGGTGTCCGGGCAACAAGGTCTTCGGCGGGCAAATCTGGTTCTTGGGACATGGAACATTACTTCTCTGGTGGGGAAGGAGCACAAGCTCGTGGAAGAGGTTCAGACATTCGACTAGATATAGTCGGACTCACTTCAACCCAGTTTGAGCGTGAGGGTCGCTGTACCGGACCGTCGTGGTTATTCGAAAGCTTAGCCGGAAGGCAAAGCTCTCTGTTTACCGATCAATCTATGTTCCCACCCTCACCTATGGTCATGAGTTATGGGTCATGACCGAAAAATTGACATCGCAGATACCATTGGCGGAAATGAGTTTCCTCCGTAGGGTGTCTGAACACACCGAAAGAGATAGGGTGAGGAGCTCAGCCATCCCAGAAAGGCTCAGAGTAGAGCCGCTGCTCCTTCACATCGAGAGGAGCCAGTTGGATAGATAAATACTTTATTAATCTCCAAGAAACAAATCCGGATGCCTCCCGGGCGACTCCCTGGTGAGGTGTTTCGGGCATGCCCAGCCGGGAGAAGACTTAGGACACAGCGGACGCGACTGTCCCACAGCGGGACAGGGAATGCCTTGGTGTCCTCCCGGTGGAGCTGGAAGAGGTTGCCAGAGACCTGAAAGTCTGGACTTCCCTACTGAAATGACTACCCCCGCAACCCGAACCCGGAAAAGCAGAGGAAAATGGAAGAAAATGGAAAGGTGAAAGGTAATAAAATGTGTAAATTGACATTTTGTTGCATTAAAGTACCATTGCATCAACTCCAAGTTTCTGGTTTTTCTTTGACTTTCTAATGCATGTGTGAGAGAATGCGAGAGAGAGAGCGAGAGAGAGAGAGCGCGCAAGACCCTACCACAAGTAGAAAAAATGGCTGACAATGGTCTAATAACATTGAATTTATTGCGACATGAGGATAGCATAGCAATGGAATTGGTAAACATGTCTCTGTTATGGCTGCTCAATATGATCAAACTAAGTTGACAATAATAAAACAAAAGTGGAATGTATTAAACGAGTGTTTAAAACAGTGTCTGTACAGATAATAAAAGATCTTTTGATTGAGATCGCTTTATAGAAATGTACCATTTGACAAGAAATGCAAGACTTATGCCCCGACATCAGTTGGATCACGTATCTTCATTTATGTAGGCACTTTGACTGCCTTTCACTTTTTCTTCACCACTTGCGATTAACCGTGTACGTTCTTCATAGATCTAAGTTTCTCCAGTATTGACAGCCGAAAAAAAGGGTCATGTTGAGCATGTTGCAGTTGTCAAAAGTCCTTACCTGCAAAGTACACCGTGGTTCATGTTTGCACAGTCAGGGTTCACACATAAGGCATCTCGTCTATTGATCTTTACACAAGGATGGAAGCTGACAATGGACTAATGACAATGGAGGAATAAGATATGGGGGCTAGCTTCAAATCACAATTATGTGATTGCGCCCTGATTATCAGCAAATAAGAAATGGAGCATGGCTAAAGTTTTATGTTCATGTTAAACTGAATAAATAACAGTCCTACAGTAGTTAATAATGAAAGTAACTCACTTAACATTATTGCAGCATGGAAAGCTAAGTATGTCGTGTTAGAAAGCGAAACTAAATGATTAGAAATTCCATCTATCGTATTTTCCCAAGTATAAGTCTCATTTTCATTGTTTGGTTGGTCCAGTGAACATATAATTTAAATTGTTCTTACATGTTCATTCATGCTGATTGACATGAAGCACGGAGTGAACATTTCTTTCGACAGCCGCTAAAGGGAGCTTTTGGCCTGTGACATCTACAGTAGTGTTCAAAATAATAGTAGTGCAATATGAATAAACCAAATTAATCACTGTCATTAGTATATTTTTATTGCTACATGGCAAACAAGTTATCAGAGGGTGCAGTAGAGTCTCAGAAAAAAGACCCAACATTCATAATATGCACGCTCTTAATGCTGTGTAATTGGGCAATTAGTTGAAAGGGGTGTGTTAAAAATTTCTTTGAAAACCTGAGAAAAATGGGTCATTCAAGACATTGTAAAGATGATTAGAAAGTTGATTAGAGAGGGGAAAATTTATCAAGAGGTGCAAAAAATGTTTGGCTCTTCAGCTAAAATGATCTTCAGTGCCTTAAAATGGGAGAGCAAAACCAGAGACACGTGGCAAAAAATGAAAGACATCTATCAAAATGGATCGAAGAATAGCCAGAATGAAGACCGTAAAGCATGGTGGTGCAAGCATCATGATATGATCATGTTTCTCCTACTATGGTGTTGGGCCTATTTATCGCACAGCAGGGATCATGGATCAGTTTGCAATGTCAAAATACTTGAAGAGGTCATTTTGCAAAACAATTACCCCAAAAACACTAGTAAACCAGCAAAATCTCATGTTATTTTATGGAGTAGCCAGCCAAATCCTCCTACCTTAATGCAATTATGAACTTGTGTGGTGACATCAAAAATGCTGTTTCTGAAGCAAGACCAAAAAATGTTAATGAATTGTGGAATGTTGTTAAAGAATCTTATAATGAATAACACTTATTCGCTTTATCATAGCTTCTCAAAGCGCGTACACTGAGGTCATCATTATTCATTCACACCACACTTGGTGATGGTAAGCCACTACGTAGCCTCAGCTGCCCTGGGGCAGACTGACGGAAAGTGATCTTGGAGTGGAACAGCATCTGAAAAGTGCCACAAGTTGGTTGACTCCATGCCACACAGATGTGAAGCAGTTATAAAAAACAAACTAGTAGTTTAGTCATTCCCAGGATTGCCAAATCCTAGAAACAAAAAAAGTTTGTAAAAAAATAGTTTTGTGTTTGTAAAGTCACCAGCAGACACTGCTTTTTTCTGGACATGCCCTTTCAACTAATTGCCCATTTACACAGCCTTAAGAGCATGCATATTATGAATGCTGGGTCTTGTTTGTTTTCCGAGAATCTACTGCACCTACTGGTAACTTACTATTATACTAATAGCGGTGATTAATTTGGTTAGTCACATTGCAATGCTATAATTTTGAACATATGCCGTGCCTACAACCCTGAAAAACAACAATTGAAACATTGACTTAAAGACAACTGAAAAACACTGAACACCTACCAACACAATGTCCCCAAAAAGCAAATGCTCTACCGATGGTTACCAACTGCAGGTAGTAAAATAAGCAGTCAAAACTGAGCATAACTGAGCATCAGAAAGTAAGGAGGAGTAGGAGTGAGTAAAAAATTGTGAGGGACAGATAAAAAGCTATGGTTACTCTTTCGTGGGATGAAAGTAAAATGGCCAGAGCTGGAGGAAGGAGTCCATGCATGATTGCTTGAACAACGTGCTGCCGTGAGAGACTTGTCAGTAGCGCACTTACTTCTCCACACCCTAATAATTACCTTAGAAATTATTATTAATGAGTTTAGAGGTGGGTCATCTTGGTGTTTCGACTTTATATAATGCCACTGTCTCTACCAGACTGTCAGCAGACTTCCAAGCCAAGATTGACAGTTTCCGTGAGTTTGTTGAAAAGTGCATATGAAGAATTCAATGGATTCCGTGATGTGGAAATTGATTGGGACCTTGGCCGTTGGACTCGCTGGCTTGTTATGCTAATTTACCCTATTCAGCCTCCCAAGTATGTTCTTTATGCTATCATGTAGCTGAATAACTGTGTAATGTTTACACAGCAGACACCATTTCAGCCTGCTCTGTGTGCTATGGTGTAATTGAATAACTTACTTTACAGATTAAATGTATGGTCATGGTCTTCAATCTTGTAAAACACATCCTAAATAGATGCTACTTACAGCCAACTTTATGACTTACACTCCAGAGCAACTTGTGGTTCGAAAATTACAGTAAACTGGTCAGAAATGGACAGTATTTCAATGTGTACGTGTGTGTGAAAACCCCCTTTTTTTCCTGTGCAACTAAAACACATGGAAAAGATGTGCTTTTGAAAAGGCTGGACCTGGTGACAGTTCTGATGCACAAAGTTTAAACAAGAGACTCCCACTTGACTACCTTGGTGGTCACAGCAACACACCAAGAGCACGCTGTGAGAATTAGAAGCATGGAAGAGTTTGGATTGGGTGGTTAGAGGTCCTTCCAATGGTTTGGAGTGTACATGTTGGCCAGCTGTTACAAGTCACAGTGTATACACTCAGTAAGGCAGATAGAAAGCAATGGGGATTGTTGCTAGTAGTGGTGACTTCCATTCATAAGTCATAGTCCACACTAAGACAAGGTGGTCACTGTCAAGAAGGGAGTTGAGGATGGGTAAAAGAAGGTGACCTGTTCCCCTCGCAGGCTGTTGGTGGACAGGACGAGGTCATCTTAACACCAAAGTCTGTCTGCCTCCACTCATCCCTCATCCTCCTGGAAGTTCCTCTCACTGCAACATTAACTGCTTGAGGTTGTCATGCAGGATTGTGTCCTTAACGTCACGGAACACCAGGCGGATGTTCTCAGTATTGATAGCTGTTGTGAAATGGTGGTAAAGTGGTTTCTGCTGCTGCTCCCGTCTCTTTTTACGAAAGCGTTCCACCAAAAAGGTTTGGACGTCTGACAGGCTTGTAGGGTCGCCAGAGAATTCAGGAAAATAGTCTTTGATGGACACCTGCCTCACCTTACCCTCCAGCAGGTCAGTCTTGTTCAGGAACAAGATGATAGAAACGTTGGTGAACACTCGGTTGTTGACGATGGTCTCAAAGATGTTGAGGGACTCACTCAGTCGATTGGTTTGCCGATCTTCCATTAAAACCTGGAGTTATGAATGCATACATGGTTATTTTGATGTTGCCATATGTGAGACTTTATTAAATTATGTAATATTATTATTATATTAATGATATAAAGCAATCTTAGTTCCAACCACTACCCAAGCTTTTTACAGTGGGGATAGATCCAAGATGGTGCCACGGATGGCCACCTCAGTGTTAAGCTCTCTACTTTTGGTGTTTCTGTCTATTTGTTGTATTCTTTGTAACCCCTCGCCGCTCAAATACTCCAGAGAGGACCTTCTAAACACGGGACAGTCCTCTGCTGGAGCTTTTTCCACTGTCTTTTATTGATCCGGAGAGTTTTGTGGAGATTCTTGTCTGTGGTGCAGCACTTCTCTATGGGATGTGTCGGAGACGCAGATGGGGCAAGCGCGCAGGAGCACTCGTCAAGCTGAGGCAGTGGGAATTACGCACACCACTTCGGTCACTACATCTAGCAAATGTCCGCTCCCTGGCAAACAAGATGGATGAACTGCTGCTTCTTCTCAACACAGACTTTAGGAGATCCACCGCTTTGTTTCAACCAAAACCTGACTTGGTGAACACGTCCCGGACAGCTCGCTACAGCTGGCGGGTTTTCAACTTCTACGAGTGGACTGTGAAGACGAGAGGAGGCGGAAATTGCTTCTACATAAACCAAGGCTTGTGTACAGGTCTTGCAGCCCTCATTTAGAATCTTTTTTTAATTACCTTGTAAACCTTTTTATTCTCCGCAAGAGTTCTCTTCGTTTGTGCTGGTAGGTGTCTACATTCCAACTCAAGCCTCCATATCGGGGGTAGTACAACATATGGCTGACCAGCCAAAAACACCAGAACTTCCTGCTCATCATTCTTGGAAATTTTAACAGAGCAAATCTCACGCACGAACTTCAGAAATATAAACAGCACAAAGTCCCCCACCACGGATACTAATATATTAGACCACTGTTACACCGTTTTAAAAGATGCTTAACACGGTGTCCCCCCGGGCAGCGTTGGGTTTCTCTGATCACTGTCTGCTTCATCTCATCCCGACATACAGGCAGGAATTAAAAACTTCTAAGCCTGTAGTGAGGACAGTGAATAAATGGACAAAGGAGTCAAGCTAGAGTTAAAGACCTGCTTTGACTGCGCTGATTGGAGTGGTTTGAACCTGCAGCCTCAGACCAGAATGAGCTCTCTGACATTGTGACATCCTACATCACCTTTTGTGAGGACATGTGTTTGCAGACCGAGACCATCCGCACATACAACAACAAACCCTGGTTAACACCCAAACTCAGGCAGCTGCGACAGGCCGAAGAGGAACCCTACAGAAGTGGGGATGGGATCCTGTACAGGCAAAAGTGCTGTGTAGTCAACAACCCTGCATCAGTTTTGAGAGGCCTACAAAACATCACCTCACTATGGGAGACCCCCATTATCAATGACTGCAACTGTGGTGCTCTTTTCTCATCAAGCTTCATACTAAGGCTCTTAAAGTGCACTCCGGTCAGGTCTACAATCTTGTCCCTGAGGTCCTCTGACAGCTCTTTGGTCTTGCCCATGATGGTGGAGCGATGACGTGTGTTTTATAAACATAATTATTTGATAATGTGAGTACTTTAAAAGGGATATCACAGGACTAATTGAACTGGGTTTGAAATAGTTCTTTTGGGAAAAATTGATTTATGTTAGAGTACGAGGTTCTATTGTATTTATGGTAAACTGTAAAGTACTGAGACGTATTCATTTCAAAACTGTTGACTTAGCGTGTGAATGGCTGTATAAGGATGAGTAAATGGTTGGATATACTACAGTATATGGATGTTGAGTGTATTGTATTGATATTGATTGTATTTTATTGTTTTAATCCACCTGCCGTAGCGACTGTGGATGGAAAGTAGCTGTAACTAAATCTGGTGTAAAGAATCTCTACTTTCTGTTAAGATGAATGTGTTCACACATTACCCCTGTTAAATTAAATCTCAACTAAACCTGACTAAACTAGTTATGGTCTCGTCCAGAGTCTCAAGACACTCACCTGGTCATATTCGGAGGAGGAGACTAGAAAAAGGATTGAAGTGACAGAGTCAAAGCATTCAAACCACCGTCGCCTCTCCGAACGTTGACCACCAACATCCACCATTTTAAAAGGCACATTCTTGATCTCAAAGTCGTACTCGTGGATACCCTTGGTGGGCTTCCGGGCCAAGAGAATGTCCTGTTGGCTGGGGAGGTAGTCCTGGATGGAGAAAATCAAATTCATACTTTCAAATCAAATACAATCAAATACAATCAAATTTCCTAGGTGATAATAAGGAAAATATTGTAAAAAAAAGTCCAGTCATCCTTTTTCTATATCGCTTATCCTCATTCGGGTCACGGGGGTATGCTGGAGCCTATCCCAGCTGACTTTGGGCGAGTGGCGGGGTACACCCTGAACTGGTCGCAGGGCAGCACAAATTCATGTTTTTTTTGTTTTGTTTTGAAGGCTCATATTAGAAAGACTACAAAAATCAGATCTGATAGGATGCCAAAAAATAAGGATCGGGACATTCCTACTTTGAATATCACATTTAAATTTACTTTGAAAAGCTTTCTACAAAATAGATAAATATATAGGGATAACTAAAATATATATTCAATATATATTTGGCATATATATCGAGGGTAGGGGGATGGTAGACATTGCACAGATTCATGGCCGAGACCATAGATCGTCAGCTCAAAAAGGTTGGTGAACACTAGCCTTGAGCATAAACAAATGATGGGCTTTAGGAGTGTTTTTGTGTGTGTGTGTGTGTGTGTGCGTGTGTAGCATTCCACACACAATCAAAGATACATTCTTAAAGCTGTCAAAACCAGTTTTCACAGTGCATCCATCATAGTCAAACTGTTACTTTGAGCGGGATAGTCGGATTGAGCTATTTCGGTGTCCTCTGCAAGATTATAACTTGTAACACACATATGCACATACCACCCCAAACATTAGCCCCTTTTCCAACAAATGTACGTAAATTTTATTTTGGTAATTCCTAGATTTAAGGTTTTCACTGGGTTCCCAGAGTAGGGCATGCCAATTGACATAGGGGATTAGTGAATACAAAATAAAAAAATGCATGATTCCACTGTAGGCTCCAACATACCCGCGAGGATAAGCGGTATAGAAAACAGATGGATGGATGATTACACTGATTGAGAGCCTTCCTGCATTGTCACGAAATGCCAATGCGAAGTGCCTACCTTAATGTCAGCAAAGTCATGAGACACAACTCAATGAAACAGTCACTGTTTTCAGACATTCAGAAAGCAAGGAGGCTGTTTCGAAAAATAAGGCACAGGATTATTGAGCAACAATATTGGGGATTATCTACCATAAAGACTTGCAAATTGGAGACAAATATTGTTAAGAAGAACAACCATCTTACAAGATAAATTGTCGTGTAGTGAAATGCCGTCTCACACAAAGATAGATATTTTCAAAAACGCACATTTTCTCTGTTGGATATTGGGCTCTGTAGCTACAAAGCTAATGTCCCCTCACTGCGCCCGGACTACTGTGTCATGGTGCGGGGAGCTAGCATTGGAACTGTCGCTCTAACTGCTGGTTGTTCATGTAACCAAGCCGTTGAGGATTCCCAAGAATGTTGCGGCCTTCGAAATAACAGCTATCCTGTTGTGTTACAAAATAAATGTGTACCAAAAAACAGCTATAATACAAGGGACTGTCAATAAATTCCTATTGCACTGAAAAGCGCAGGTTTCCAAATGCAATGGGGGTCCGAATATCCCGGCACGGCACAGCGGGGAAAATAAGCGACTCGGGATGGAAGAGTATATTTTCACTAATGTAAGAAGCGTTTTACAATATCCAATGACAACGTGCCAGTTCTGAGTGGGAAAAAGACAAGAAGCACGTTTATTTTTGCAGTCAGCTTGTCTTAGCAGCAAAGAGACATTCCCACACACAAAAAGTCCTTACGGCCTTGTCAAACAATTAGTCTTACCCTAAAAGTATTCTGCATGCCTATTTTTTCCAATTTTATCTTTTGGAGTTTTATTGGATTAGGGACTCTCACAGATTTGTTATAAAAGCCAACTATCACAGCCAACTCTCTGACCACCTATAATGATGGAGGAGAGTCTCGTGAGACTTACCGACTGTCCAAGCTTTTCCAAATTGTCCAGGAAATATCTGATCGACTCCCCCTGAGAAAGAGTGAAAAAGAGGCAAACTGTTGTTCTTTGCTGAATATGCTGGTATTTTTTTAAACTAATTTAAAAATTCTCGAAATCATGGGACCCCCAGTGAGTAATTCCAAGTGCAGAATAGCAAAACCGGTAAAAAAAAATAAAGTCTTTCTGAAAGAGCTCCAGTGTTCCACCTGTAGTTTGCCAATAGGCACTTGACGGATTTTCAGACCATGAGAAAATAAAATCCTTGGGTTTGATGAGTGTCATGATGGCGATGATTGGTGAAGTTAAAATTAACCTGAAAGCATCGTTGAAATTAAAAGTGCAGACTTACAAGCTTTTATAGTGTGGATGATTTAGAACTGGAGAAGCATGCACTGTAAAAGTGAGACATGAAAACCGCTGAAATGAAATGTTACTTTTAATTCATTCATTCATTTTCTATGCCGCTTATCCTCATTAGGGTCGGGGTTTGCTGGAGCCTATCCGAGCTGGCAATGGGCGAGAGGCGGGGTACACCCTGGACTGGTCGCCAGTCAATCGCAGGACATATATAGACAAACAAACATTCACACTCACACTCTAATGGACAATTTAGAGCCGCCAATTGACCTAACACGCATGTTTTTGGAATGTGGGAGGAAACCGGAGTACCCGGAGAAAACCCACATACGTGTGTGTGTGTGTGTGTGTACGACTCGGGCTGGATGAGTATATTTTCACTGCTTTATTGTAAGGAGTGTTTTACAATGCCCAATGACAACGTGCATGTTATGAGTGAAGAAAAAGACAAGAAGCGCGTTTATTTTTGCACCAAGCTTGTTTTAGCCGTAAAGAGACACTCACACACAAAACGTCTTTCTGGCTTTGAAAGTAACAGTGCCGTTTGCCACTAACTAACTAACTCATCTAACTAAACTATATAAGCGTGTCATTAAAATCTCACATACACAGTTGGAATTGCATGGGTGACTACATCTTCTTTAATCACAAGCATCGGCGTTACGGTTTGTTGAAAATGTTTTAGCAAGGTGTGCATCCCATTAGAAAAGTTAGTCGAGCTACATCCATTTCTTAATTATTGGGAAAAATTGTCCATTTATGTACTGCACCAGTAAAAGTACAGCCCTGTGTAAAATGTAAAAATAACAGAAATCTAAGAATTTAATAGAAAATGGAATTTGGGGAAAAAAATTAAACTGATCCCTCTGGGCTTCCCTGCTTCGGCTGCTGCCCCTGGAACCTGACCTCGGATAAGCGGAAGAAAATGGATGGATGGATGGATTTTGTAGGGCTCCACTGGATATGTAGGATGATTACTTATCTAGAACTAGATTTGGCTGCCAAAGACCAGGTTGCTTGGGCAGGTTACCTCCTCTGTAGGGTGGCTGAACTCACCCTAAGAGATAGGCTCAGAACCACTGGTCCTTCACATGGAGAGGAGCCAGTTGAGGTATATCAGGAATCTAATCAACATGCCTCCCGGACGCCTCCCTGGGCAGTGTGCTGGGTATGCCCAGCTGGGAGAAGGCCCCAGGGAAAATCTAGGACACGCTGGAGGGATTATGTCTCACTGCTGGCCTAGGAACGCCTTGGTGTCCTCCCAGTGGAACTGGAAGAGAGGTGGCTGGAGACCGGGAAGTCTAGACTTTCCTAATAACTGCTGCCCCCGCTACCCGGACAAGCGGAGGAAAATAGATTGGGATGGATTCCTTATGTATTTATCAGTGCTCATGTGAAACTTTATCAAAATATGACCATAAAATTACACATTTTTGACCTGGAATAACTCTAAAATATTCGAAACAAAGAATTATGTTTAATATTTGTAGTTTTGAATTATGAAAAAAAAACGTTTTTTTTATTTTTATTTTTTTTAAAGTATGCAGGAACGGGGGTATGTGGCTTCAGGTCAAATGCCTGAAGGTGTACGCGACTGTAAAAAGTTTGTGTGGATGGAGTGGTGGGACATTGCCCTGAGCTGCTTCATTAACAACTCATAAAAATAAGTTTAGAATGAGTAGAACTTTTGCCTACATCAGTGAGTATATTTATCCAAGTGTTGCACGATAAACTGCATCTTTCCATGACTGCCTACCTTTAAAGTTTCGGTAAGCACGGCAATGCACGACTTTTGATGATGTGTATGTTGGATATATGCAACCCGAGTGTTCACACTGCAATTGCACATGAGCAAAGAAATCAGAATTGACCTGCAGTGTTAACATAGCCTTGGAGGTCATGACAACTGTAACCAATTACAATATGTCTGAAATATGCCAATTTTTACTGTATTTAATTAACAGGAAGATAAATGACAGGACTGCATATATATTTCTATCTATTAAAAGCTCCAAATGAACTGAATATATTAACAATGCTAAAAGATACTACACAAGTCTAAAATTGTAATATCTTTTAGCATGGTTAATATATTCAGTTCATTTGGAGCTCACTGTATATTTTTCCTAACACTAATTTAATAACAGTGATAATAATAAAAGTTTAAATTAATAGCAGTACATTTGAATCACACTTTAAACTGTGTTAATACAAGCAATGAGGGGTTGCGTTCAAGGACATCACATAATTTAAGTTACATTTACTTCTTGTTTTCAAAGTGTTTTCCAGTATACTTTAATAAATCCAATTCATTCATTCATTTTGTACATCCAAGTTAAGAGTTAAAGTGAGTGATAAAAATTTATTTACACACACACACACACACACACACACACACACAAGCATAAAGCTGTTTTTGTGATGTTTAGAGTGTCCCTGAATGCATCTGGTGTTCATGTAATAAGGAAGTGTTGTTCCCAGGATGAACAGACTCCAGCCGTGTGTGTCAATTGGAGATACATATATGGTGTTGAAATTGCACTACGGTTGATGTGTTCAGGTCAGAATAAAGTTATTTAAGAGCAGCAGCTTCTATGTAACTGTGTTGGGAGCTACATTGTGCCGCCGTCATAACAGAACCATGCCTGCTCTAAAATGAGGTACTGTGGAGATTCCCAGCCCAACAAAGAATCATGAAAAAGTGTCTAGTCAAGTTCAACCAAATACAAAAGGGGGTGAATGTATGTAGCCTGTATGTATAAACAGGATCCAGCATTCATCTTTTTCTTCTCACCCTATCTCTAAAGGAGAGCCCAGCCACCCTGCGGAGAAAACTCTGGCAGCTTAACCCGCGATCTTGTCCTTTCGGTCACTACCCAAAGCTCCATGACCATCATGTCAAAAGACCCTGATAATGATTAATAAGATTGGACTTCGTTTTCCCTCGCCCGGATGCGGGTCACCGGGGTCCCCTCTCTGGAGCCAGGCCTGGAGGTGGGGCACGATGGCGAGCGTCTGGTGGCCAGGCCAGCACCCATGGGGCCCGCTCGGGCACAGCCCGAAAAGGTAACGTTGGTCCCCCATCCAATGAGATCACCACTCATGGGAGGGGCCAAAGGGGTTGGGTGCTAAGTGAGCTGGGTGGCGGCCAGAGGCGGAGGCCTTGGCGGTCCGATCCTCAGCTACAGAAGCTAATTGTCAGGACGTGGAATGTCACCTCTCTGGCGGGGAAAGAGCCTGAGCTGGTGCGTGAGATGGGGAAATTCCGGCTAGATATAGTCGGACTCACCTCAAAACACAGCAAGAGCTCTGAAACCATTCCTCTCGAGAGGGGCTGGACTTCATTCCACTCTGGTGTTGCCGGCAATAAGAAGCGACGAGCAGGGCGGGCATCAAGTATTGCCACCCCTGCCCGTCACCTGCACGCTCCAAGCCTGCACATTGGAGTTAAACCCGTTAAGCGAGAGGGTAGTTTCCCTACGCCTTCGGGTGAGGGGGGACGGTTCCTGACTGTTGTTTGTGCTTATGCACCAAACAGCAGTTCAGAATACCTACCCTTTTTGGAGTCCTTCGAGGAAGTACTAGAGAGTGCTCCCTCAGGGGATTCCCTTGTTCTGCTGAGTGACTTCAACGATCATATTGGCTGCGACAGTGAGACCGGGAGTTGTGTGATTGGGAGGAACGGCGCCCCTGATCTTAACACGAGTGGCGTTTTGTTATTGGACTTCTGTGCTCATTGTCTATAACGAACACCATGTTCAAGCATAAGGCTGTCCACGTGCACTTGGCACCAAGACACCCTGGGCCCCTGTTTGATGATTGACTTTGTGGTTGTGCCGTCGGACTTGCGACACATTTGGTTAGTTGGTTCCGATGGTGGGGGAGGATGTCGGTCAGACCTGGAAGACCCAAACGCATTGTGAGGGTTTGCTGGGAATGTCTGGCAGCTCCAGGTCCTTGGTGGCAAGGCCCCGGGGGTGGATGAGATCTGCCGGGAGTTCCTTAAGGCCCTGGATGCTGTGGGCATGTCTTGGTTGACGCAACTCTGCAGCATCGCGTGGACATCGGGGTCGTTGCCCCTGGACTGGCAGACCGGGGTGGTGGTCCCGCTTTTCAAGAAGGGGGACCGGAGGGTAGGTTCTAACTATCTTGGGATCACACTCCTCAGCCTTCCCGGTAAGGTCTATTCAGGAGTTCTGGAGAGGAGGATCCGCCGGATAGTCAAATCTCGGATTCAGGAGGAGCAGTGTGGTTTTCGTCCTGGTCGTGGAACTGTGGCCAAGAAGGCTGGGTACTCTGAACTGCCGTTTCGGCGCGTACACACAAACCACAGTCAGGACCCTTTCCCCAGCCCGAAGGCGTAGGGAAATAACCCTCTCGTTCACCGGGGATGACTACAGCACAGAGGCACCAAGCCGGGAGGCTATTAATAAGCCCACACCAGCTTGCCGTCTCTCCCCTGCAGCAACTCCAGAGAAGAACAAGGTCCAGCCGCTCTCAAGGAATTTGGTTCCAGAACCCAAACTGTGGGTTGAGGTGAGTCCGACTACGACTAGTCGGAACGTCTCCGCCTCTTCCACAAGCTCAGGCTCCTTCCCCACCAGAGAAGTGACATTCCATGTCCCAAGAACAAGATTTGGCCGCCGAAGACAAGGTCGCCAAGACCACTTCCCAAATCACATAGCATCGGACCCTTCTGCTTGCCCTTGCAGGTGGTGGGTCTGCGGGGGGGGAGTTCCCGTGTTCCTTCTTCGGGCTGGGCCCGGCAAGGCCCGAAGGGTGAAGGCCACCAGGCGCTCGCCTGCGAGCCCCTCCCCCAGGCCTGGCTCCAGGGTGAGGCCCCGGTGTCTCACGTCTGGGCAAGGTGCGGTCACTCCTCATGATTTTCTTCATTAGGGTCTTCTGAATCACTCTTAGTCTGGCCCGTCAACTAGAACCTGTTTGCCTTGGGAGACTATAGTTCATGGTTCTCGCCCGGAAAAGCATCCAGCATTGATTACAGAAAATCAAAAATAAATGCCAATCTTAGTTTTAAAATCAGAAGTGAATCAGTACAGTCATTGCACCCTGGAAAAAGAAGTGCTCAATAAATCATTAAGAGCCCATAATGAATATGACATTAATACCTTGGATCAGTGTACTGTAAGTAAACTTCTGACAGAGGAGGCACTTACCAATTGGAATTCTCTGCGACGATCATAGGCTGTCTGGATTCCCTGGTCAGTCCACAGGGCCCGGATGGATGGCAGGTAGTGCTGAAAAACCTTGGGCTGTACTAGACCATGGCCATGAGCCATTATAGACCTGGTGTCAAAGGCCATCAACATATCGCCGTGTCGCTGATTAGACAAGTTTCCCCATGGGATGTGCAGCTTCTCTCGAGCATCCACTAACACTCTAATACCTAAAACAGGAATAGAACATAGGTTCAAATAAGATTCATATTTAGGGCCCTATGAAATCAGTTTCATTTTTCCCAAATTTCATTTTATTTTTGTCCAAATTCCGTTACAATTTTTCCGATTTCCGTTTTTTTTATTTTACACATTTTTTTTTTTTTTACCAGCGTAGTGTGTGCAATTTTTGGGTTAGCGAATAAAAGTGTTAATTAAGTGCAAAAAAACTTAAATTTACAGCCATAAACGGACAATTTAGCCACTTAGAACCGGATGTAGCCTGGATAATTTCTCTGGATATTTATTTTGTATTACCCAATATAGTAGATATAATCAGAGAAAAGAAGACATATGAGACATAAATAAAAGAACAAAGAACAGCTGTTCTTTGTTCTTTTTTTCTGGACAGCGTATTTTCTTGTGGTTTTAAATCATATTACATCATATGGTAGACAAAATAAGTAAAATAGGCCATTTAAGACACAATTAAAACCCCTACTTGAGCAGTGTTCCCTAGGATACCTTTCATGACGAGTCTAGTGCCTGTCTCACCGAACACAAACACCAAATGACCAATGTAAAATACACTATTACATTCAATGATTCTTCTGCCATGTATTAGTATTTAGCAGCGGCTCGTTCAAAAGTTTGGGGTCACTTAGAAATGTCCTATTTTTAAAAGAATCGCACTGTTTTTTTCAATAAAAATAACTAAACTAATCAGAAAAACACTCTATATGTTGTTAATGTGTTAAATGACTATTCTAGCTGGAAATGCCTGGTTTTTAATGCAATATCTACGTAGGTGTATAGAGGCCCATTTCCAGCAACTATCACTCTTGTGTTCTAATGGTACAAAGTGTTTGCTCATTGTGTCAGAAGGCTAATGGATGATTAGAAAACCCTTGTGCAATCATGTTAGCAAAGCTGAAAATAGTTTAGCTAGTTAGAGAAGCTATAAAACAGACCTTCCTTTGAGCAGGTTGAGTATCTGGAGCATCACATTTGTGGGCTAAATTAAATGCTCAAAATGGCCAAAAAAAAGAGAACTTTCATGTGAAACTCAACAGTCTATTCTTGTTCTTAGACATGAAGGCTAGTCCATACAAGAAATTGCCAGGAAACTGAAGATTTCATACAACAGTGTGTACTACTCCCTTCAAAAAACAGCACAAACAGGCTCTAACCCTGGTAGAAAGAGAAGTGGGAGGCCTCGCTGTATTACTGAACAAGAAGACATGTACATTAGAGTCTGAAAAAAATTCACTTGTAATTTTTGTATTATTTGTAAATTAGGGCAGCCTAGTTTTGTTTTTTTCATAATATACTGGTCTGCAAGCATTATTCTTGTATGAGAGCTGCTGGTACAGAAATCAACATTTTGTATGAAAGCTGCTTCTGACTTTGCTATACGGCAGGGGTCCCCAAAAAATTTCAAGTGAGGGCCACATAACTTTGACTATCGCAGGGCTTTGTAAATGTAAAGACTTACTTTATTGTTTTCCAGAAAGCCACACATAACCAAATATAAATAACGCTTTCCAGGATCTTCACAGAAAAAAAGTCAGAAAATAAATATCACTTTTAATGAAATAAATAACCAAGTAACCCTCTCTCGGTTCTTCACAGAAAAAAAGCTTGCATCCACCTTATTCCTAATCCCCATAAGCCTTTACGTGAATTATGGGTGAAACTTCCGGTAGACACCAGAACCGGCGTTTATTTACATTACAACTGTTGAACCGATGGCGCAATTTCTCTTTTTTTTCGATAACTACATAAAAATGTGGGGACACCAGCTGTCGTGTTAAACGAGGCAATGTAACAATTCCGTTGCCTACTAAAATTGAAAAAGTTGCCTAACATCACCTATAGTAGGATTTTTAGCTACTTTCTCAACTCTATTGCGGCAGATGGCGAGGCTATGAGCAATCTTGTAAGTTCCGAGGCATATCAATACCTTCATAGCGATAAGATTGGTGGGGTTTTGTTGAAAGATGTTGGGCATAATCTTATGTATCTAAAAGCAGATGTCGAGCCAATAATCTGTGCGATTGACACTTTAAAGATAACTGAGCAGGTAGGTAATTTTATTTATGCTTATTTCTGCTGTGGTAGCACACAGTGCTGATCTATTGTAACGTTATCACTTCACGTGCTTGTGTTTTCATGCTGAGAGAGTAGATGAGGAGATTGTCTTTCACAACATGTCGCACAACATGTCCCTGAGCTGCGCAAGACCATTTTTGTACATTTCGGAGTGTTAAGTAAAACACGTTTCTAACATTTGTATGCACCGCTAAAGCTAAAAAAAAACGCCGAGATATTGGAAGTTCCACCCATAACCCGTCTGATGTCAGCTGCCTCAGGAATAAAGTGGATTGGCCCTGTCTACACATAGCAAATGTTTTTAAAACCAAATATTTCACCCCTTTCCAAGTAGGATTTTTTGTGTCCACACTGGCTTGATTGTTTCAAAAACTGCATCCACACACTGAAATGTGTTTTAAAGTGCATTTACAAGCATGCCATGCCTGTAGGCGGCAGTAGTTAGCCAAATACTGCCCGTCTCTTGACGTTCATTCATTCATTTTCTATACCGCTTATCCTCATTAGGGTCGTGGGTATGCTGGTGGCTGTATACATGTAAACAGTCAGGGTGGGGGGAAAACAAAGAAGATAAATACAAAATAAAAAAGACCAGCAAAGCTTTTTTTAACTGTAACTGTTTAACAACAAATGCAACTTACAATAACAAACAGCGACACAAATCAATGCAACAAGCATCACATAAGACGTCCATTAGGTTTCGCCATGTGAGGGGAGAAATAATTAGGGCTTTCCTAACCACAAAAATGAAGACTATAAGATGCAAATTTCGCCTGGCACTGGATAACGGACGCAGGAGCGGATTCTGGAGACTCGTTCTTTACACTCCCCCACCACTACCACAATTTCTTCTGACATCAAAACAAATGATTTGTTGTTGGACAGCTTTGCTCCCTCGCCCAGTACTTCCATCTCATCCAGCGTGTAATTTTCCGTCAGACGCCAAGCAGGTGAGCAGTACACCCGCTGTCAAACAAAGATGAGAGCAGCTTGAGGTATGTGTGTAGAGTGGTGACGTGGATCCAAAGAAATCTGCAAATCGCCACTTTGGCCGGAGCTTTTAGTAATCTTTGTTTTAATGAGAAAAAAAACCCGGGAACATGTGAATGACAGGGCAGGGCAGAAAAATATCTCCCGTTTGCAAGAACTACGGCTACGTGTAGACAGCACCAGTCTAGTTTGTATGGCCAGACTGAAAAAAAATCATAATCCGTCTCTGGTATTGTTCAGGGGGCCGACTCAAATGTGGTGGCGGGCCGTAGTTTGGGGACCACTGCTATACGGCAAAAATATTATTATTGTCATAGATTACATGCTTGGGATTTTTGTTTGAATTCAGAAGTCTATTTATTTGTGAATAAAATGCAGATTTTTTTAATGTTGGTTATTCAGAATATGATGTGTTTGTGTTCATTTCATACATGCTGCTGCCTTCACACTTTTCCTGCTGGTTCTGCACAATGGGAAATATGTTGATGGATGTAATCTTCCAAATATTGAAAGATAATGGAAGTAAATTCCTCTGTTTCATGTTTATTTAATTTTCGGATCATTGCAAATATGCTTTGTTTTAATAGTACACAGTAACTAAAAATAAAATCTATAGAAAAAATTATGAAAAATAAAACCTACAAACTATTAATCACAAATGAAAATATCACCGCATCTCAGGCCTCTGAATCGTAATCGCATCGAATCGTAAAGTGGCCAGAAATTCCCACCTCTACTGATGAGTGGTGGCAGAATGCATATAGGTTATTGCAACATTAAAATTTCATGTTTTGACAATACTATCTGTTGACAGACGCAGACAAGTTATTGAAATATTAAAATGTCCTGGTTTGACGATAACGGAGAGCAGACAGGTTATTGTAATACTTGACCAGAAATAATGATATATTAAGTTTTGACTATGTTAAACGATAGCAGACAGATTATTTGTCAAATTTGACAAGATATTGCAATTTTAAAATGTTTGTGCAGACATGACAAGTGCGCTAACAGACGACGGCAATGTCATGTATGAGTTAACAGCAATAACGCACACCATTAGTTGTCTTGTGGAGTTGAAGGTCTCAGGCCACGTCTGGAATCCCGAACACAAACAACATGGGCGTTTCTTGCTAGTCAACGTGCAGCTAGCATTGCTACCATGTTTCGTACACGCCAAAGTTACCTAAAGACCCGTCACAGCGGAGAACCAACAACACGGGACAAATTAAATGCATTTATCGTAGACTTACCTTTAATAACATTGCTATAAATGGTGGCTCGGAATTCTTCTTTGGCCCTTTGATCGAAGTCCTGTCCGTGGATAATACGCATCTGCTTGAGGAAAGTAGACTTGCCGCTCTCTCCTGCTCCAAGTAAGAGGATTTTAACTAGCCGTTTAACGTATGTCTTATCTCGGACAAGACACTTATCTATCTCCTTAGACTTCCGTAACTGCTCTGCCTCTCCACTTGTGAGGAGACAGTTTGGGAAACAGACAGATAAAACAGAGCGAGACGGCAGGAAGTCCGCCATCTTTGAGAGAACTTCATCGATGCTCACGAGGAAGACTGATGGAAGCTGCTGCGTTCACAGTCGTCGGAATCGCAAAACACACCCAGTTATTGCTTGTGGCAGCTGAAACAATGCCACAGCTGCGTTCATATTAATTGGAATCTCCAAACTCAACTCGGTGCTTTCGAATGGCAGTTGAAGCTCTGCCGCTGCGTTCAAAGTCACCGGACTCCCCAAACTGTCTCATTTCTTTCTGAAGGGTGGGCGGTGTTCAAAGTTGTCGGAATCCCCCGTGTCACTTTCAGACTACAGCAAATCCTCATGCAACAAATATATTCATTGTCACTTAAAGGTGCCCCCTGCCATTGTTGGATACTGCAGTGTATCCTACCCCCTTCCTGCTCGGATCATGCAAATGAAGAGCTACTCGTACTTGTACGTGTATGTTCGCGCACACTACTTGCACGTGCCTGGAGCTTGAGCCGTAAGTGGGGGACAGCCATTAACACCACGCCTCCTTTTGGGCCGAAACACAAAAGTCATTTGATTTAAGTTGTAATTCTGAAGAATATAGACATTTGTATACAATCTGTTCTCTGAAACCAAATGTGGTAGCATGTGAGTCATGTTTTTATTTTGGAGGTAAAAAGGTTTCATTTTGAGTATTATCTTTTGGTGTGAATTACCTCCGCCAAGGTGGTTGTTTTTGCAGGTGTTTATCTGTTTGTTTGTTTTCCAAATAACTTGAAAAGTTATTTTTTTTGTCTTGTCCAAGATCATAACAGCGGAATGGGAGTCAAGCTGCCTGTAAGTGCTGAGCAAAATTGCTTTGCCAAGGGAGACTTCATAATCCAAATGAGTTGCCCTTGGCATTTGACTGCGTTTATTATGAATTTTGTTGAACCACATTTCGATGCCGGACCTGACCTGAAAAGGGAATTTGGGGGGATTTAAGAAAGGGTGCAGAAGAACCTCACAGACATATTTCAACCATATTATAAACAACCATGATAATCCCAATTTCAGGAACAACCAGAACAGTCACAGAGCAAAAGGAGCAAAAATACAGGAAAAGAAAAAGAAAAAACATAAAATAAATAATAATAATAATAAATATATATGTATGTATATTTATATGTATATAAATATACATACCTATATGTATGTATATATGTATACATATACATACACGCATACATACGCATACTGTGCACATACACATATCCATGCAGTGCATACATACACACACACACATACAGTGTGCATATATATGCATACACATACATACAGTGGTGTGAAAAACTATTTGCCCCCTTCCTGACTTTTTATTCTTTTGCATGTTTGTCACACAAAATGTTTCTGATCATCAAACACATTTTATTATTAGTCAAAGATAACACAAGTAAACACAAAATGCAGTTTTGAAGTGAATGTTTTTAATATTTAGGGAGAAAAAAAATCCAAAGCCACATAGCCCTGTGTGAAAAAGTCATTGCCCCCGCCCCTAATAACGGGTTGGGCACCCTTAGCAGCAATAACTGCAATCAAACGTTTGCCATAACTTGCAACAAGTCTTTTACACGCTCTGGAGGAATTTTGGCCCACTCATCTTTGCAGAATTGTTGTCATTCAGCTTTATTTGAGGCTTTTCTAACATGAAGCGCCTTCTTAAGGTCATGCCACAGCATCTCCATGGGATTCAGGTCAGGACTTTGACTAGGCCACTCCAAAGTCTTCATTTTGTTTTTCTTCAGCCATTCAGAGGTGGATTTGCTGGTGTGTTTTGGGTCATTGTCCTGCTGCAGCACCCAAGATGGCTTTAGCTTGAGTTGACCAACAGATGGCCGGACATTCTCCTTCAGGGTTTTTTGGTAGACAGTATAATTCATGCTTCCATCTATCACAGCAAGCCTTCCAGGTACTGAAGCAGCAAAACCACCCCAGAACATCACACTACCACCACCATATTTTACTGTTGCTATGATGTTCTTTTTATGAAATGCAGTGTTACTTTTACGCCAGATGTGACGGGACACGCACCTTCCAAAAAGTTTAACTTTTGTCTCGTCAGTCCACAAGATCTTTTCCCAAAAGTCTTGGCAGTCATCATTTTGTGTTCAATTATGTTATCTTTCACTAATAGCTAACTATTTTTTATGAGCAGAAACATTTAAGTGTGACAAACATGAGGAAGGGGGCAATTAGTATTTCACACCACTGTACATGTACATACATACATATGTACTAATAATAATAAACATACAAGAAAAACAATGCGAAAAACAGAACCTCTTGAACAATGACCATCCAGATGACGCGTGTAACAAATCTACATTAAATCTACATTACTCTGCTTTGACAGGATAACTGCACCAGAGTGAAACAGTGAATGAGGAGATGTTCGTGTTGAACACAGCCATGCATCCCAAACAACACTCCCTCCAAAAGCGAGGGTCCGACTAGGAAGACCCCGGAGCCCGGCCGCCCAGCAGGCTCCCCACAGAGGGGACGACTCGCCCCCAAGAGGCAACCGCGAGTCCACTCCGAAGAGGTGCAAGGGAGAACCGGCCGGACGCCATTCGGCAGCCGAGCATGGGCCACAGGGGGGGCACGGACGCCAACCGCTGGAACACCTGCCGGGGGCCGGCCAGCTACGGGCAAGCAGGGCATCCGCCACCGAGCCCCGGGGCCCAGAAGCCACGCACACCCCAAAACAGGGGCCACATTCAACACCCTGGGAGCCCCAGCCCGCCCCAGACACAGCTGCCATCGCCTATCCCGACGCCGGAGGCAGGCGCCCGTAGAGGGCCCATGGGTTTGCCCCGAACCCCAGAACCCCGTCCACCCCACCCCCAGTGCTCACCCACCCCAGCCCCAGTACCCACACCAAACCCTGTTTCCCCACCCACACACCTACATTTTTACATTTGCACTTGGATGTGCCACCCCCCCAATGCAGCGAGCAGCACCACCGCGAGCTCCCTCGAGACACGGGGAGTTCTGATAGGATTTAGATCACAAGTGTCAAACACAAGGCCTGAGGGCCAGATGTGGCTCGCCACACCATTTAATGTGGCCCTTAAAGGCCTGAGAATAATGTGTCAAGCTATCTATTGTGGCAAGCTATTTATTGTGCAATAATATCATGAGGTTATATTCATATAGATAGATAGCTAGATAGATAGTTTTTTAATCTCCAAGAGAAATTTAGGTTTATCTATTCATCTATTTTCCACCACACTGGGGTCACTGGGATGCTGGAGCCTATCCCGGCTATTTGTTCGGGCGAGAGGTGGACTGGATATTCATATTCATTCATATTGACAGTTTAAGTGGCCCTCTGAGGGCAGTCAAAACTTCAATGTGGCCCTCAACAAATACAAGTTTGACACACACCCCTGATTTAAATGATCAAGAATTGTCAAAAATGGGATTTGAAAGAACTGATTAAATTTTGGGGGTGATCCAGATCATCGTCTGGATCCAGGAACTTTTTTAAAGGATTCTGTTATATGTATTTTGCATTAAGTCCACAAAATTGGTCGGAGCACTTGCGAAAAAAATACAGGACAAATTCCAACAGGTTCTACAAAATGTCAAAGACTGATCCAGAAAAGGACCAGAAAAGGGTGGATAAGCTGGACTGCATTCATGAAAGTGGTTCGCATGGGTCTTAGACTACCTGTGTGATGTTCAGTAAGGATTGTGTTTAGTTCATATAGCTTTTTTTTCCAGATCAGTGGGTTCATAGCATGCTAAGCAGCTCCATGAAATAGTGACAACTTGAAGAGCAAGGCAAACTCCTCTGCTCCATGGATTTGTTCTTACAGTATTAGAATTAAAGGGTCTATTTTTTGTAAAGTATAACTTTATACCTATGGGCATGCAGAAGGTGTCCTCATTGGTCAGTTTTCGCCTTACAGAAATGTGCGATGTCTACATCCAGCAGTCTGGTGGTTGTGGTGAGCATCAGCACACTACAAAGTATGAACATCTACCACTTTTAGAAAGGGCACAGAGATCTCCAACTACAGCTACCCCAAAAACATCCTGGCTGTTAAACTTAACAGACACGTGAGTCAACACCAATGTACAAGTGCTGCTTGCTTAAATAGCAATCAGTACATATATGTATATCAATCAAGATCAAGTCATCACTCTAATTACTTTTGTGACATGTGATAATACTGTATTACAAGCCTGGCCACCCATAGCCTTTTTCAACTCCTTCCTAAAAGTCACGCAACACTCCTCCTTTTTCAGCTTCCACCATTTTGTCCTCTGCTGTGCCTTTAACATCTTCATCTTTCTCACCACTATAGCCATCCTACACACCACCATCCTATGCTGTCTGGCTACACTCTCACCTACCACTGCTTTGCAGTCACTGGCCTCCTTCAGGTTAAACCTTCTACACAAGATGTAGTTTACCTATGTGCTCCTACCTCCACTCTTATAGGTCACCCTATGTTCCTGTCGCTTCTAGAAGAAAGTATTCACTACAACCATTTCCATCCTTTTTGCGAAGTCGACCACCATCTGTCCTTCTGCGTTCCTCTCCTGGATACCAAACTTGCCCATCACCTCCTCATCATCTCTGTTTCCTGCACCAACAAGTCCATTGAAGTCCGCACCAATGACAACTCTCTCACTTTTGGGGATGTTCTGCATCACTTCATCCAGGTCTAACCAGAATTTCTCTTTCTCCTCCATCTCACATCCTACCTGTGGAGCATACCCACTAACAACATTGAACATCACACCTTCGATTTCTAGTTTCAGGCTCATCACTCTATCTGACACTCTTTTTACCTCCAGGACATTGCTAGCAAACCCCTTCTTCAAAATCGCCCCTACTCCATTTCTCTTCCTATCTACACCATGATAGAACAGCTTGAACCCTGCTCCTAAGCTTCTGGCCTTGCTACCGTTCCACGTGGTCTCCTGGACACACAATATGTCTACCTTCCTTCTCTGCATCATGTCAACTAATTCTCTACCTTTTCCTGTCATAGTTCCAACATTCAAAGTCCCAACTCTTAGTTCTAGACTCTTAGCATTCCTCTTCTCTCTCCTTCTACAGACACACCTTCCTCCTCTCCTTCTTCCGCCAACAGTAATCCAGTTTCCATCGGCACCCTGTCGGTGAACAGCACCGGTGGCGGGCGTTGTTAACCCAGGCCACGTCCAACCCGGTATGGAAGTCATTTGTCTGATTCGCATCTTCTGGTTTGGCAAAGTTTTACGTCGGATTCCCTTCCTGACACAACCCTTTGTATATATCTAGGCTTGGGACCGGCAAAATAAGACACTGGCTTGTGCCCCATTGCAGCTACATTTTACATGACATTGTACTACTGCGTTCAAATGTTTTAATATTGTATGAAAACCAAACAAGACTGCACAGTAATTTATGTCTGAGTAAATAAAAAGAAAACAATAAAATGTTCTTTGCGGATTCTATATATGTTGTGTGTTTGTCACTGATATAAAATTATTAAAAAATGGATGATCACCTTGGTGTGAGTCCCAATACGGGACCTACTGCATGGCGCTTGGCGAAGGTTTGTGCTCTCAAGGGCTTTTCTAGTTTCTTTTACGTTAATGTTACCCACAACAGTACAAATGAGTATAATACAGTAGGATGAATACGTCATACTAACACTAAAATCAACAACAATCTGGTATTACAATAACTGAATGAATACATGAATATATAACCAAACTCACCAAATCTATTTGTTGTATTGGTATCTTTTTGCTAAAATTATGTGACAAAAGACACAGTTCTGTTAGCTAGTATCATTTTTATCTCTTGATCTGAAAGCATGCTTTTTCCTATTCAGCCGATCCTTCAGCTGGCTGGTCATCCAGGGCTTGTTGTTAGGATAACAACGGACAGTTCTTGCAGTGATGACTGTCTTCACAGAAGTTGATATACTCTGTCATGCAGTCCGTGATGCTGTCAATGTCAGATCCATGAGGCTGACAGAGCACGTCCCAGTTGGTGGTCTCCAAGCAGTCCTGTAGAGAGTGGATGGCCTCCTGGCTCCACCTCAGAAAATGAGGCAACTGTTCTAGTGGAGACAGGCTGCGTCCTCACAGCGGTGTTAGTAGCACCAGGTTGTGATGTGACCCTCCCAGGGGAGCAGGGCAGTGGCACTGTATGCATACAATAGGTTCCAGAGTTTTATTGTTCCGGGTTGTACAAAGCACAAATTAGTGGAAAGTGGGTAAAATAGTTTCCAAAGAAAACAACTAGTGAGTGACTAACACGAAGTGGCTCAAATGACCCCAATGACGAGTAATAACATTTAACCTAGTTTTCCCTCGCTAGAATGCAGGTCACCTCTGAACCAGGGGAAGGGACCACGAGAAGAGCTGGACGAAGCAGCTGAACAGACAGAAGTCTGGGTTTCTATGCTCAGGCTGCTGCACCCGCAACCTGACATCGGGTAAGTGGCAGAAATAAATAAGATTGTTTTAAAAATTTTGTATTTCAAATTTTGCATGCGTGCATGTGCCCAAAGGCTGCAGCCCAGCCTCAGCTAGACTCTGTCTCGAGTGGCCCCAAGGTAAATTGAGTTTGAGACCCCTGGTTTAGAGGATGTTATTTCTGCAGAAGGAGGATTTACTACATCAGGGTTCACAAACTCAATTTACTGCAAGTTTGAGAGCCCTGCTGTAAATCCTAGACACTTTATTTCACTTCTCACATATAACTGTCTGCTCTATAATATATATATCTGAAATTGCTGATCCTAACAAGTAATGATTTATGAAGAAAAATCCTGAAAATGATCAGAGGTGGACAAACTTTTTCATAAATTGTATGCCTATGGGCTCCAATATATTCCGGCACAGAAATTATTACTGTAAAGCATGGTTATGTGAGGCGGAACCAATACTTCTTCCTTCAATACTTTCAGTTCACAGGGCTAAAGCCATCAATCGGAAAATTACCAAGTGTATTGCACTGGACACCCAGCACTTTTCTACGTATTATGCAAGACGTCGGATTCACAAAACTTAGGTAGTCCCTCGAGCCACGCTTTGCCATTCCCAATCACAAGTATTTCTCAGATGTTTGCTTACCCGACTTGTACAATGTTGTTTGCAATATCAGAAAAAAAAAAACAAATCAAACATTCGTAATTCATACTTTTTTCATTCAATTAAACTCTGTTAAATCAAAGCTACCATAAAAATTATGTACTGTTCATATCTTTGTCATTGGGTAAACATCTCAAATATTCCCTGTGGTGTTGAGTTTTTTAATCACCATTTGAGAAACAGTGTTCTATTGTACAATATACAATTTGTGATGAATATTGGTAGTTACTGTATGTATTATGACAAAAATTATTTTGTCCTTGCTGGGTTTTTTTCCTGAAGTTATTATTAGTGAAATAAAAATTCGACAGTACTGGCTTTGGTGCTACTGTATTACAATATACAGTATTTATAGTATTTATACCCGCAAGGTTAAAAATGACTCATTTTCAACAAAGTAGTAGTAGTAGTAATTTTCCTGAACATGTTAGGGTTTCATGTTATTTTATTATCATTGTTTTTTTACAGCATGAAATAAAATAAATGATTCACAGTGACCCGGACAATTCCACAGTTCCACTTGACTCAATATCGCGAGATGGTGGTTTGTCATCTTCTGCGTAACCAAAACTCAACAGCTTTGACATGTTGACTGGAGAGGTTTTCATGGTAGAATTTCTGTGGGAAACATTTCTTACATCAGCTAGTACTACTTATGACATTTCCTGAAAGACTACTTTACCAATATATTGTATATTGGTATCCATTTTCCAAAAATACATATATAACTGTAACTTCCAGTGCAAAAAACTCACGTCCTCCTGAATTTGACGGCGTCCTTATTTAGAGCAGATGTCTGCCATTGGATCAACTGTTTGTCTGGAACCTTCTTCTGCACAACACAGTCACAATTCAAAACAACTAGTTTTATTCTATAAATTCACCACACACACAGATAATTAAACCTACCCTGAAGGTTCAAATGTTCTTTTACATCATTACTAATATTTTCATTACTTTGCAAAAGGCTGGACCATTACTAGAAAATGTGAATTGTAAACTACTTTAAACGAGTATTTGTCATACTCACGGTTCTGAGTGGAGACACCTCACATTTACAAGTTTTTACCGGTTTTGGGAGGAGCTTGATGGCCGGCTGTATGTGGCGGTAAATACCGAGATGATGGCCAAACAGCAACCAAATACAACAGAAGTTTATTGAATTAACGTGAAATTAACGTGGTTAACTTGATAAAGTAGCCCCAGTCGGGTTGATGTAACAGTTTGACGTATGGGAAGTGTACCCGCAGGGTAAAATATTTTGGTCATGCTAACGTTAGTGTTAGCTTGAGTATTAGACTTATAATCTTCAAGCAGATTCCTTAACGGTGGTCTGTTGTAGTTGAGTCATTGTATTCACTAATGGTTATATTTGTAAACGGTGATCCTTTGGCCAAATAAATGTTGGGATCCTGTTGGTGAATCCTTCACGTGGCATGGCACTATTTTTGCAATAAAGTTGACAAAGAAAATTAAATTGCATTGTCATTTTATGTAAGGAACAATAGGTAATATATAATTCCCGGTCAAAAATGTGTATTTTGCATGGTTACATTTTATAAAGTTTGCCATGAGCACTAATAAATACATAATTAATCATCCTACATCTTTTATTTCTTTCGGATGTTGGTATTCTTCCGTTTCAATGGGTTCATTTTGAGCAGCACATTTTTGTCCACTCACAATTCCTATGGTATGAATCTGCATGTCAATGTATTACCAAAATGAAGGGGAAAGTTTAACAATCACTATGAAGCAGGATCTGAAGTGCAAACAAATACTACAAACGATACTGGAACACCAATATAAATGAAATCTTCAAGATTAAATACGATGAATGCACTAAATAATCATCAAACCTACTTGTCCATATGACGCACACAGAGCGACGAACAATATCATGTACTGTCTCCATTATGCTTTCTGCACGTTGAGGCGCACGCGTAATTGATTGTTACGTTGAATTTGGATTCACAGACCCCCTATTACAATTGGCATCCCCCACTTTGGGACCCTTGGGAATGTATATGTATATATATATATATATATACACACACACACACACACACACACACAATATATATAACAATGTAATATAGAATATAACAAACAAAAACAATTAATCCAGAAGTTGACCATAACAAATACTTGTAAAGAACTTCTGGATAAGACCGATGGGCTTTGACATTACTTTCGCCTGCTCCTCCAGAACTGGAAGAACTCTAGACACATTTTTTTTTACTGAAAATATGTTAATTCAGGAACAAATCTAGCACTGGAAATATGCCTTTTAATGTTACTTTTCAAGGCCAAAATTACAAGACTAAACATGTTTTGGTGCGGCAGGAGGATGCAGGGTCATTGCGTTTTTTGACAAACACACACCACAGGGTGGCACTGTTAAAACACCACAAAATTTAGTTGACACCAGTAAAACAAATGTTTACATTACTGAAGAGCTGCTGGCAAAAGCAGTCCCAATTGATATCAGTTTCAGTGATGGACAATATAGGATATTGGTAGGAAAGCCGGTATCTAGCATAGGTTACACCTTCGGACTGACAGGACTACATTGGTCAAAAAACATGCAAAACGTTTTTGCAGAAACAGAAAAATCACATCTACTTGTTTTTGTCTCCTCTCTTTCTGTATATATTTACCTTGTCTTTGCTATCATCATCTCGTTCCCATGCTGACATGTTGTCTGTCCAAAAAGGAGGCTGTGACCTTTGTGAAGAAGATTCCTGGCTTTTCTTTTCTTTGGTGCAAATGACACTGATGTAAAAATGCAGGAAAGAATATCATATATAAATAAGAGACAAGAAACATAGTCAAACAGAGCAAAAAAAATGCATCCATCCATCCCTCCACCCATTTTTCCCACTTATTCAGGTCCGGGTTGCAGGGCCAGCAGTCTCCCAGGGAGCCTGAGGAATGTGGTCCCTCTGTAGGTGGAACATGCTGTGTGGTTATTCTTGAAATGGGGGACCACCACCTCGGTCAGTCAGTACAGAGGGGCTGTTTCCAACTTCCACACAATGTTGAAGAGTTGTGTCAACCAAGACAGTCCTACAATATCTGGTGCAATAAGGAACTGAGGACAAAACTTAACCCCAGTAGCTTTGCCACTGAAGAGTTTTCTGACTACCCCAGCCACGGTGATAGACATGTTTGTTGTGTCAGTGTCTTTAGACGCTGCTTGCTTTACAGAAGGTGTCTCAGTGGGATTGAAAAGCGGTTCGAAGAATTCCTTCAGCCTCTGTTGAGGTCAGCAGTGAGGACAGGGCACTGCTTTGTGAAGAGTCAGATGGGTTGACAGGACCTCTTTAAACCAACTGACTATAGCAGCCTCCATGTCTCACCCAAATCCTCCCAGAGTTTGTGTTTCGACCACCGCCAAAACCGAGTCTACAAGCCATCTATGCTTGCTGAGATTCCTAAAGTTTCAGTTGGGCCTCCTTCCCGAACAGCAGGGTCCCAATTTTGTAAGTGTTCCCAAGAACAAAATTTGACAAAAGACAAGGTCGCCCAGGACCCTGTCCCCGACTGCCACCTAAGACTCTCTTGGATATCGGATCCTCGTGTTTAGCCCTGCAGGTGGAGGGTCTACCACAATACAAAATGTAAACTCATAAAATATGTAAACATAATTACAAGTATTTCCATGTACCTGAGGTTGCCACGAGCTTCTATCGGAGTGTCCAACATGTCTGCAGATAATGACTTGTTCGTATTTGTGTCATCAAAGTACAGAAGTCCTGAGAATGCAGAACAAAACATGCAGACAAACAGCAATATTCAGTAATAGAGTAATAATAGAATATGTTCCTCCATTAACACTATTACTCATATTACTGAAAGCGCTATATTTCTTTACTCTGGATGGATGTTATAGATATTTATTCATTCATTCATTTTGTATGCCGCTTGGCTTCACTAGCACCTCAAAGGTATGCTGGAACCTATCCCAACTGACCTTGGGCCAGAGGCGGGGTACACCCTGGTCTGGTTTCAAGCCAAGATATAGACAAACAAGCATTCACACTCACAACCACACCTATGGACAATTTAGAGTCTCCAATGAAGCTACCATGCATGTTTTTGGAATGTGGGAGGAAATCGGAGCACCCGGAGAAAACCCACGCACGAGAACATCAAACTCCAGAGATATCCAAACGCAGATACAAACCCAGATCTTCCGAATCTCCTTTCTTTGTGGACAACATGCTAATATCTACAGCGGATATTGTAGATCGCTAGTAGAATAGAATATAGTACTATCCAGTAGTACGAGTAAATGAATATGGTATATCAATGGAGTAATATCAGTAATAGGAGTCATCGTAATATTAAGATGTAGCTGGTGTAGAGTACCTTTGCGACCTCCTTGTTTTGCCAATTTGATGTACTCCGAATCGCTTTCAAGCACTCCTACTCTTTTCCCAATGCTCTTCTCTGGAGCGACTGTGCTGACGACTGGAGAAAGTCCTGGGATTTGGGATATCTGGCCCTTGATTCCATGATATGCCTTTTTTGCACCTGCACATGAAAACACACCCACACGCGCGCATGAAGTTAAGCTTGAGAGCAGCTTTTTCCCACGGGGCTGCGAGGTTTCCTGAAGGCAACACACGCGCCCCGACATCGTATTCTTACAACCCAAGCTCTTGCAAACGCGTGTACTTGCCAGACTTGGTCGTTTGGAGGTCGGTACTCGTATGCTCTTTGGGATTTCTAGTAGAGATGGAAAGAATAGCCAACATAGCATCAACGTCTGCGATATTGGCCAATATCTGACAAGGCGTCCCAAGTTTCTTGCCAAAACATGAAAGCAGGCATGTGTGTGTCTGAAAGAAGCATTTCTTACTTGGAGTTCATTTTGGGCGAAGAGAAAGGACTTGGTTGGCTTCCCGTTGCCTTGGAGACGCCGTCAGCATGCACGCAAAGTAATGTCAAAATGTAATAAGAAGTGTAAAAGCATCAAATGAATGTTTGTGAGAGACGCAAAGTTTGCTTCATGGTGCTGCAGCAGGTCGTTGACTTTAATTGTTTCTCATACACAGCAACACCTAAAGCACATAAAAGATTTGTGCTTAGCTTCACTGCCTTTATGTCCACACGCGTCCTCACGTGTCCGCGCGTACGTGCGCACGACGTCATTTCTAGCAATTCACTGCTCTGAGCCCATAAAACTGATAAAACAAATTGTACGATACTAATAGCAGTAGAAGTAATAGAAGTGATAAATGATGATAAAGACAACAATAACAACAAGCTCCTCCCGTATCTTCATTAGTATTCACCATAAACGGAAACCGATATTTTATTATTCCACTGTCCATTGTTTTCGTATTCAACTACAGCGAGAGTCATTATTTCACCATTTTAGATAACATGACGTTACATGAGTAGATGATTTCATACTTACACTCTCCCAAATGTTATATTGTATGATTGATAAAACGCACACCCCATTCACAAATACAAAACCTACACGATAAGAGATAGAGCCTGGTGTGTACTACATTACCCAGAAGCCTTAGCGCTTGAGGGGAAACAGGAAGTGAACACGCTGTGTAAGCCAATAGCAAGAAATGGTGATGCGCTAACACAGCAGTAAAGAGCTCACACGTATCGCTGTACACTGTTCCTGATTTGGTAAACAATCAACAAACACAGCATTAACCAACTATCTGGCTTTTAATTGGGATGGTTTCATGCATGTTTTGCTTGGCCATTTCTTCTTGTGAGCATTGGGTAGAGGTGGCCAAATAGTAGCTGCATGCATCACATCACCTTGGGCAGGGGTCTCAAACTCGTGCCGTGGAGGGCTGAGACACTTTTCTCTTCAACAGGTTTCTCCAGCAGGGGATTTTCATTGATGAGCTATCCCCCCCCCCCCATTTTGCTTGCAATCTGTGGCATTGTAATCATGTGGAACATCATTAGTAGTAGTGGTTTTCTTTGAATTGGGCTCCCCTGCAAAATAATTAAAACAGTTGTCCGAGATCAGGCGCAATGCCACTCATGAACTACATTGAAAAACAAAACATTATGTTTATGATGCTAAAATAATTGTGAACACAATTGATTTGTCATTGTGTACCTCGCCCCTGGTCCCTATTCCCAGTTTTTTATTTCCCGGAGTTTCTGTTGAGTCTAGTAATTTGTAAAATAATCATAGTGGGTGACTTTAATATTCATATGGTTGTACACAATGACAGTCTAGTCTTCTCATTCACTTCACTTTTAGATGCAAGTGGCTTCTCCCAGGTAGTGGATGGAGCTACCCACTACCATAATCACACGCTTGATCTCGACCTGAAATATGGCATTTATGTCACATAACACTTAATATTTAACAATATTTCCACCAAATCCTGTTCTGACCATTTTGTAATCACAACTCCAATTAATTACACACTAGTAGACAAAACCGTACTTACCAGATGCCCATCAGATAATAGTGTTAATTAATTCAAACATACTATCGCCCCCCCCCCCTCAACTCACTCCCCTTCATTAATTAATTCATATATTAGTTAATTAATATACAAGTACTTAATAGACAGTCAAATACAGATTCATGAGCTCATAGACAGCACAGCCTCCCTCCTATCAGAAACTGTCAACTCTGTTGCCCCTTAAAATAAAAAAAAATCTGGCCCAAGGTACAATTTCCATACCCATGAGCTGAAATGTAAAAAAAGAAAAATTAAGAGAGGAAATGCATTTCACCTACTCACAGGAAAATTGTTTAGCCTGGAAAGAAGCCTAAAAAATGATAGAAAGGCCCGTGCAAGGCCAGCTCACTACTCATCTTAAATTGAACAAAATAAAAATAACCACAAATTCCTCTTCAGCACTGTGGCTGGGTTAACAAGGCGTCATAGCACCATTGACCCATTCATCCCAACTCTTTGCAGTGATGAGTTCATGTTGTTTTTTGACAATAAAACTGTCATTAGAGGAAACGACAATGACTGACACACACTTAAATAGTTTTTACTCCATCAACCCTTCTGAACTAGCTTATACAATCTCCCCATCAAACTCCTCTACTTGTGAGTTAGATCTCACCCCTACTCACTTGTTCAAAGATACTACTCCACTAGTCAACACAACTCTTTTCCAAAACGGTTACATACCACAGTCATTTAAAGTGGCTGTAATTAAACCTAACCTTGATCCACTTGTCTTAGCTCAGTGGTTCCCCAACTTTTCTTGCAGCGCCCCTCTTTTGGGGATAAAATTTCAGTACCCCTCCCCGACCGAAAAATATGGTAATAATGAAAAGTGTTTGTGGTAGCCCCGCGCCCCCCCTGTCATAACGCCGGGGCCTCCCCCAGGGACACGCCCCCCAGTTTGAAAACCACTGTCTTAGCTATTTACAGACAAATAGCCAACCTTCCACTTTCCACAAGATCCTAGAGAAAGTAGTTGCCAATCAATTACACAATTTCCTTCAAAGCAATCATCTACTTGAGGTCTTTCAGTCAGGATTTAGGATGCACCACACCACAGAAACTGCACTCATAAAACTCCTCACCGCCTCAGACAAAGGCTTCAATTGACACAATTGATCACCAAATTCTAATACAGAGATTAGAACATGCCCTTGGCAGTTTCAGTCCTATTTGTCAGATTGCCTGCAGTTTGTATCCATTAGCGATGAGAATCCAGACACATGAAGGTCAATCCTCGCATCCCACATGGTTTTGGGTGGTTCCCAAACATGACAAAAAATTCCTGCCACCACCAGATGCGAAAAAACTTGTTTGTGCTTTTGTGACCTCCAGGTTGGATTATTGTAACTCTCTGTTACTAGGTTGCCAAAGGAAATCTTTAAAGACTCTTCAGTTAGTCCAAAATTCTGCCGCACGAGTCTCAACCAGAACCAGAAGAAGAGCTCTTATCTCACCTGTATTAGCTTCAGTGCACTGGTTACCAGTACAACTAAGAATTGAGTACAAAATTCTCCTTACATATAAAGTACTACACGGTCAGGCTTCAGGAAATCTTAGAGCTCCCGGAGCCCTACCAACCCAGTAGGACACTGCGTTCACACAATTTACAATTATTTAATTGTCACTCCCGACCAGTCCAGGGTGTACCCTGCCTCTTGGCCAAAGTCAACTCGGATAGGCTCCAGGACAACCGCGACCCTAATGAGGATAAGCGGCATAGAAAATGGATGGATGGATAGTTGTCACTCCAAAAATGTTTAGAAGTAGAACGGGAGGTAGAGCCTTTAGTTATCAGGCTCCTCTAATATGAACCACCTCCCCGATTCAGTCCCATTATTTAAAAGTTAAGTCAAAATGCACCTCTTTGCTAAAGCATATAGTTAGAACTGACACCTGCTCAGAGACATTTCTCTATGTTCCTTGTTCGACTAAGACTCTGTTCTTATTCATATATTAACCCAACTGATCGAGACAGACGACCGCCCCTCAGAACCTGTTTTCTGTCCAAGGTTTTCTCCCTATAGAGAATTTTTACTTGCCTCAGTCGTCAAGAGTTTCATGTATAAAGTCCCATGAGATAAATGCTGTTGTGATTTGGCGAGGATTGAACTGAATTAATACCAAAAGCTTCTATGAGGATTTGCGCTTTCGTCGTGGGAAAGTACGCCGCTCTAGTTGCCATGGTGAATTGGTGACTCTGTGACCTGGTCTGATTAATCTGTGTCTGCTGTTAAGCATGCACATAGCCGCAATTAAAAAAACATTGCTAATGGTGCCCTAAAACCAGGATTCACCATTCACTTTCTTTGTTAGACCAACTGAGTTACATTAATTGGGTTACGGTTAAAACTGGTCACTGAGAAGGTTAGGGTTTGTCTGACTTTGTACAAACATTTTTTTGACTCTTACAATAACACGGAACCAAGTACAGTGGTACCTTGACTTACGAGTTTACCGACATACGAGCCGTTACGCAGACAAAAATTTGCTTTGGAATACGAGCTTTGATGTGACTTAAGAGCGTTCAAACATCCATTTAAACCCCATTCAGACAAAGACGATCCGAGGCTTAAACGCACAATGACTATCAAACCCGCCATTATCCATACGAAGCTGCCGTTTTCTGGGTCTGTAAACGAACACTTTTGAAACCGGGTCACAGAGGCAAAATTTGAAGACTCCATAGCTCCATAGTTACCTCGCCCCAGCTTTTATGAAAGCGCTTGCGTCATCGCTCCACCCCTTCACAGACGCGCATGTGCTAAAACTGCAAACACGGAAACAACAATGATGCCGTACAGTGTAAGCATTGAAAATGGATGGATAGAAGTATGGAGTGTACCGTACATTAGCCGACCACTCTTATCACCAAAGCCCTGTCACTCCTTGCAATTATGGTAGCTGACAACCCTATTCAACTTTTCTTCTGCTCATCATTTTCATGTTTTTTTCCTCTGACCAGTGACAAAACAATGACGAGGAATCTTGTTATGCCTTCAACTGGAAGGTAATCTATTTGTGAACTTGACAGGTTTATAAAAATACACCATTTACAAAATTGTCAATTTCTGCCAAATTTTAATGAAAAATATCCCCAATGAAATCAATACATCACTTAGGAATGTTTAAGAACTGTCACGAAAAAGAAATGAATAGAAACACCTGAACTAAAGGTAAACAGTGACTAGGGGGGTTTCAAGTGAGTATTGAAGAACCTACTACAGACTCTATAGTTAAAAACATGCCATTCCATCACTGTAAACCTTCATGTTTATCAATAGCGTTCAAAGGAAAGTAGGACTCCTTTCAACTACATGCTATGGGTCCGAATACCAAGATTAAGGAGATAAAAGCCATGCTTTTTTGTAACAATCAAGTTTTTAGGCTTGTACAAAATGTTGCCAAGTACCATTGCCTACAGGATCACGTGACCCAAGTCAAGACAAGGACTGGTGGTAAACAATTAATACAGAGTAGACTGGCTGTGTGCATAGATTGGCTAGATATTTTCTCATTGCATCATATCCATGGAGCTATCTCAAATCCTCTGCAAGCCATGAGGTGTTATGATTTCCTCTTTCGAACATTTAAGGCTGGCTTGTCATTACCATGTAGCAGTGATGTTTAAGATAGCACAGCTTCAAACATATCTTTCCTGAGATAGATCTACTGTTGTCTTGTTATCAACCATTTCTAGCTTGATGAAATGAAATTGATTGGAGGTGTTGTCAGAATAGGGCCAAGATGTTCTCAGCATGTTTGTCTTTGGTCTCCAAGAGGAGAAACTTCAAGCTTATCAGCGTGAGACCTGAGATAGGAATGCAGCAACAGTGTGTTGTTGGTCTTGCAGCATGTTGGACTTGCACATCCTCTGTTGACCATCTTCTGGGGTTGTGTTAGGTTTGGCTCATATAACACAAGTGCTGTCTGGATTCAAAGCCTGCCTAATGGGGCTGTCCTCCACTGCCATGTCCACCTCCAAAAAGTCAGGCTGGTCAATGTCCTCAGACTTGATCTCTTTTTCCTGGACAACCCCACCTTTTCGTCTTTGGCACATACCAGATTTGGCTGGACCTACTAGAGCAAGGCAGATGGCACCGAGACCCATCCCGACAGCACAGGAGTAGAAGGCAGCACCGTAATTGTCTGTGATGTCTACCAACACACCTGGAGAAAAAAAGCCAACATTTTCACATTAAAATTCTGCTGAAGGTCAGTAAAAGTGAAATTCAAGAAACAAAGCTATACCTCCTAGTGGTGGCCCGGCAAGCCCAGCGATGCTCTGAATAAAGACATATACTCCCACAGATGATGCCATCTTTTGGATGCCCACTACATCCTCCTCAGCCAGCATGGGAATGTGTGTGGAGCAAACCGTGCCCAGGAAGTAGCCATAAAGGGCACAGCAAACCACCAGGCCCCAGAAGTCCCATACAACTGTGAAAGCTACCAGTACCAGGCACAAAAAAACAACACACCACAACAACACCAGTGTCTTTCTGCAGCTGACTTTGTTCAGGACCATCCCGATAGACAGACGACCAAAGATCTCAGCCACCGCCATCACAGAGAGCATGTAAGAGGCCATGCTGGGCTCCACGCCACGGCTTTTACTCAACTGGATAATGTACAGCTGTGGGGCAAAGAAGCCCAGTGTGGCAAACAAGCCAAAGAGGGAATAGCAAATGAAGGCACCATCTTTCAAGACAGAGAAGTCGAGAAGTTTGGCTGTGTGGGGTCCAGGAGGATCGTCCTCGTATTCTGGCTTGGCCTCAGCCTTGAGTGGAGAGATAGCCGTGGCCAAAGTCGATTCCTGCCCTTGTTTATCTTGGATCTCCCATTCTGCGTTGATTTCAGTGCCTGCAACCCTCAAGTCCATATTTGAGGCAGAGAGGGATGTGACACCTGAGTCCTCTGAACCTCGGGACACTCCCGAACTGATGGACGTTCGGGTTTGTTCGTTTTCGAGCTCATAAACAGCCTGCAATTCTTTCAGAGAGAGTGACTCTTCCAGTTGATTGCCTTCTTTTACGGGCTCGATGATGATTGGACGAAGGAGGAGACCACAGAAAATAACAGATGCCTGAAAAATCCCAAGGACAACGAGACAGTAGCGCCAGCCAATTTGCTTCTTCAGCATGGTAAAGGCTGTGGATAGAAGGACAAAGCTACTTCAGTGATTGACATAAGCATTCATAATAGATTGTTTGAGATGGATTAGCTAGGATTTTTTTGTTTGTTTTGTGCCTGTTTTGTTAACAGGCAAGATAAAATTGAAATGAAATTCAACAACATAGTAGTATAGTACAAAAGTATCACATCTGTCGAAATTACATTCAAGTTAATGAAACCGAATGCTGTCTATTTGTATGTAAAAAATCAGTTTTTTTCTCAATGTCGTCTGACAGTAAACAATGAACCTTGTTTCAAATAATGTAGCCTCACCACACCACTTGATCGATATATCTGGGAGTGTTAGGCTAATTTGTTAGTTACTACATACTTTCCCTAGAAAGTAACTGAAATAGTATCAGAATGACTTCCTCATAAATGTATATAGTGGGTTGAACGCAAAGTAATAATCATGTTACCTTTGTGACAAAGCTTAAAATATGTCATCAAAGAAGTGGGATTTAGTTTTGTTTTGTTGTTGAGAGATTTTTGATGAGATAGGGGTACTCTGAATGGACAAACTGTGCTGTTGTGGTGCATAACAACATTCAATTTTACATCAATGGCTTTGAAGTAGCGTGGATTTACATCTCAAAAACTCTCAACTCCGGCTGGCCATTGTTGTATCTCTTTATGTTTGCAAATGAGTCTTTTAAATGGCTCCTTTGATAACCACTTCCTAGTCGCATATAAAGACGAATCCTTTTATCTTTCGCATATTTTTACATCTGTGAATCTGTTCTCATCATTCTTCAAAAAGACCTGTAAAGAAGACAAGTTTTCTATGCAGTACAACACAATGGCTATTAGCTACGAGTTCATTATTATGCAGCAGATTTCATGCTGGTAATGGCATTGTAACATTTGAAATAGTTGTTAATTAGATGTCCATTTAGAGGAAACCACTAATGATGTTAGTTTTAACACCCTTACTTCCACCACTGGTATCTGCTTTTGATATTGACATGATTTATGATTTAACTTCATACCCCATCATTAGTCACAAAGTATATGTCACCTGGTGCAAACGCAAACACAGCAAAAGATTCTCCAGAGGAGGCAACAGAGGTGACGAGGGCTCGCCGCCTGGAGAAGTACTGGGCCAGAATTGTGAGGGTGGGAAGGAAGGTGAGGCAGTAGCCGAGACCTGTAAACAAAGAGGAGACAAGAAAAGGGGGCATGACAGCCACTGGCCCGCATGGTAGGAACACTGCATGGCTAGGCTGAAAGATCAAGGTGTCACTCCTGTCAGAGCTGGCAGGCCGCTTGGTCGAGCTTTTCTACAGCAGCTGCAAGACAAAGGCATGTAAAGACAAAAAAAGAGACGGGGAGAGAAGAGAAGGATGGTGGAGTTAGCTGGGCTGGCTTCAAAAGCAGACATGGCAGTCAGGGTGGGAGAGCTAGCAGTGCTTTCTGTCCAAGAAAAAAAAAGTTATGTTAACACCTATTACCAATTCCATCTTTAACTTTGTACAGTCTGACATCATCCTCTGCTACTTATTCTCGTCAAACCAGATGTGAAAAACATTTTCATCACAATGTGCAACAGCAGTTCTGACCACCCTTCCTAGACAGTAAAATACTGCATGATTAAAAGTTCTGGAACAAACAAACAGATTTGGCTGCGGACACTGCTAGAAGTCCCTTTGTTTGTAAATAAACAAGGTGTTAGTCAAGATGTGTCTGCAACGGTGCATACAATCGTCATGTGAAGCCTACGCAGCAACAAGAAGACAACATAGAGCTGTATGGACCTTTTTGGCTGTAATATGCTTCTTATAAATTACCTGAGACCATGCCAATGGTGATGTACATCTCCATGATGGAGTTGCTGAAGGCAGAGCTGATGGTTCCCAGACTTATGAGGAATCCCCCCATCATTACAACAGGACGATGGCCAAAGCGGTTGCTGAACATGGTGGACAGAGGGGCTGTGGGTTACAAACAGCATGATGATGCTAATAATGACCCGTGTGGGTTCCATGCTTTTGTTATTTGTCCGCGATGAAGCAAGCAAGGCCTGACGAGCTCATGTAACAACTCACCAGTAAAGGTGAAGATGAAGACACAGATGGAGATAACCCATGACACCCGGCTGTTACTCTCCCCAAATTCTTCCATCAAATCCTGGAGAAACACTCCAAGACTCTTGAGGGTCCCATAAGTACAGATCTCCACCAGAGAGAAGGCGACAGCTACAGCCCAGCCCCAGCCACCATCGGGCACCGCTGGGTAAACATTTGGACCCAGAAAACCCCAGGAATTGGACCCACGCATGGCTGCAAGGAAAATTGATATGTTGCCATTCTGCTTTGAATGTCATCGTGACATGTGCACTTGCTCAGGAGACAATGAAATGCTTTTTGCTCGCAACCCTCTACATGTTGTCTTAGATAACTAGTGGCAGTGGTGATTGCTCAAACACTGTAAAGGAAGCTCAGCTTCCCCTAAAATATCCAAAAAAAAAGAAAAGTGGTGAAATATGTACTGCCGTGTGTTGATTAAATATGTGCTGGAACTATGTATGACAGGTGACTGACACCACTTCCTTCTCATTCATCCCCGCATTGCCACAAAGATTTCAGAGTCACACAGTTGGACGCTGAGCCTCTACTGACTAACTCTGGCAAGTTAATTAGCTGACATCAGCTGCCTTTTGATCCTCATGTACAGGTTATCGGTTGCTGCTTGTTTGCGTCATTTTTTGCTGCACATGTAAAATGTATTTTTTACAATACTCTTGGTTCTCCTCGACCTTCATGTAGCTTGATGTATATTTTTCCGTTGGTGCTCCAAGTACTTTGAATCTTCCCTGCTTTTTCACATCTCGTGCTTTCTTGGCGATGTCAGCGTTGCGTTTTGTCAGATGCTTATTTAAGTAGACGTTTGTGCCTTTCAAGTTCTTCCTCTGTTTCAGCAGTGCAATTTTGAATTCCCGGTTGGTGAACTTGAAGATGACAGGTGTGGTGTTGGTCCTGCCATACAGTGAGATGCAAGTGTCAGCGTTGTTGATATCTATTTCCACCTCCTTTCATTGTAGGAAGCTGACAATCTGTTGCTTTGCTGAAGGTATTTTTACTGTTGTATTTTATCATGGGCGGTGAATTTGAACGTGAAGAGTTTGGAATAGAGATGAATTTATGGCAATGCTAAAGTTTCATAGAGGACAGAGGTATGTATGTTAAACGGAAGAAGCAGGAGAAAACAATAGCACGTATAGAATAGATGAAAGAACAGGAGGCTGAGGGAAGGTTAAGAAAAAAAAGCAAAAATAGAGGACGAATGCACTAAACTAAAAACTGTAATACAGGATGAAATAAGTTATGGAAGATTAAACACTGTCACTTTTAAATAAATCAACACAACAGTAAATTAAAAAAAAGAAAAAAGGCGATTTGTGTATGGGAAACAATATTTTGGCTTCCGTTGCGCTCTTCAAACCTAAAAAGCAAGATTAACCAACAACGCAAGACCTTTAGCCAACTAAATCTCCTCCATATCCCATGGGAGATATGAATCCCTTTAATGTGTCCGAAAGTCAACCGTTAAGAAAAACGTCCCCCAGTAGAGGATGGCGCCCGTGTGTGGTGGGAAAAAACTAAAGAGTTAACAGCTCTCTTAAGTCTGGCAACTTGGAAAACTAATAAGATCGAGACACAAGCCTTAGGTGGTGTTGGCGAGGTGAAACCACACGCTCTTTTTGAAGAAATGGTGAAACAAAGGTTTCTTGCGGCTCAGATAGAAAAATTCCCGGCATTAAAATCAATCTTTAGGGAGCTGTCCTTTGAATGGGACAAGAAACAAAACCCAAATGTATGGTGGTCACAGTGTGAGGACTCTTATTTTGAACTGACAGGAGAAAGACCTAATTCGTCCCCGCCTTCTGTCATTATCTTTCAAAATACCACCCTAGCAGCTCTGCCAAAGGCCGTCACGGAAAAATTTAAGATCACCCAGGCGTGGATAGAATGAAGTGGCAGGCTTGGAAAAGCTTGGTTCTTCATTTCACGAAAAGACATGCATGTAAAAATATCTATGGCTCGTCTTCACCCCAGCGTGAGCTACAGTATGTCACAAGGACAATGCGGCATGGTTTTTCCTGATGCAATGCGGTTTGTGAGTGACGTAAGATCTGCAGACAGCGCCACAGAGTGCAACCATGCAGGTGAATAATTCATGTTTATTACGGTACTTTGGCTTCAACAGTGAAAGTAATTATTGTTTTACGTAAGAAATATATCAGCCTTAACACTATCAAAATACCTATGATATCAGCAGTGATGCAAGAGTGTGTGACAAGTCCAGTTTGCATTAATGCTTCTTAACCATTATAGATTAAACATTTTACCTCCAACTGATCGTTCCAAAGTTAGTTGATGAAAAATAAAGATTGACTTGACACATGTGGTCAAAGTGAGCTTTATTGTCTGAAAAGATGAATGCAGACGGCTCCCGTCTTGTTAAAGTCATAGAAAAGTCAAAGTCAAAAGGTGGGATGTTCATTGTTAGTGTCTGCTGAATTAAATGTTACATGTTCTATTTTGGTCTTTTCCAATAGGAATTGTGTGTGTGTGAGAGAGGGGGGGGGGGGGGGGGGAAGCTGCGCCTGCGTCACAGCTATCCGCAGTGCAAGGGATTTTCTGAGACAAGGTGTTGGCACTTTCTAACAATTCCCAACGAAAAAAGCAGACATGCACAATACTGTTTTTCACACATTACTATGTTTTCACACAAACAAATCAGGCGTGCACGTCTACTATGTTTTTCGTCAGTACATTCAGCGTTGCAAAAGCTGTAATTATACAAGACATAACTGTACCGAAAGGACTGCTGGTAAAACATATACTATTTGTGAAAGACTGCTGGGGGGATATACTGGATTTTCTTTTAAAGACTGCTGGTGGAATATATAGACGATTTTCTTTCAAAAACTGTTGTTGTAAGACTGCTGGTGGGATATACAGGCTTTTTTTTAAAGACTGCTGGTGGGATATACAGGCTTTTTTTTAAAGACTGCTGGTGGGATATACAGGATTTTCTTTTAAAGACTGCTGGTGAAATATATAGACGATTTTCTTTCAAAGACTGTTGTTTAAAGACTGCTGGTGGGATATACAGGATTTTCTTTCAAAGACTGTTGTTTAAAGACTGCTGGTGGGATATACAGGATTTTCTTTTAAAGACTGCTGGTGGAATATACAGGATTTTCTTTTAAAGACTGCTGGTGGAATATACAGGATTTTCTTTTAAAGACTGCTGGTGGAGTATACAGGATTTTAAAAGAATGTAAGACCACTTCCAAATACTGCATATACCATGTTTATAGGTTGCTTTGTAAAAAGGCTGCTGGTGGAGCCAGTACTAGTTCAAATACAGTTTGCTTAGCACCTGAGCTGTGATGACGTAGCATTTAGTCGACATCGATGTATCTTACCTTTAAAACACGACATTCCAACAAGGTGACCTAAAAAAAGCACTTTTGGTGAGAGTCCACGTATCGTTGGTGGTATGAGACCCGCTCATCTTAGGATCACCTTAAACCGAAGCGACTTCCCGGCCTGTTCTGGCAGCCACATACCGGCTCCAGCCGGTATTCAAACGAGGCCGCGCAAATCTCTGTCATGAACGCGCTTCACTTCCGTCTACAGCTCAGTCAGAGCAACCCAGCGCGTGCTACGTGCAAAAAGATGTATGACGTCACATGTACGCCGTATAATAGAAACCTTGTATGCAGGATGTGTGAGTGTCAGTGCTGAGTAAAACCTGACTAAGTGACAAAGGCGTCCATCATATCAACACATGGTTAAGTTGGTCGTATTCCGGTGGAGTAAATTGACCCTTGGTATGATTTAGGAACCAAAGTGTTCAAGGAGCTTCCGCGAGCTATGGGGGCGGACATAAAGGTATGGTTTGTTCTTGGGTTTCCAAAGTTCTACTTATCAGAGCGGAATTTGTGCGAATTTTGATCACAGACGTCAATAAAGACTTCAGTCGTCATTTAATATGGGTAGGGCGCTTCACACCATCTTGGTCTCATCAAACCAGAGTCCGCCACTACCCGTGCCGATCTGTATCTGTTAATCTAAATCTTTTTTTGTTTGTTTTGTTAATCTAAATCTAATCTAAATGAGATGCAGACCCAGATGTACTCCAGGTAGGGCAGGCATAAACGAAGGGTGTGGCTTAATCGAAAATGGGAGGGGCTTAAATTGTATCTGTTGATCTAAATCTAATCTAAATGAGATGCAGACACAGACGTACTCCAGGTAGGGCAGGCATAAACGAAGGGTGTGGCTTAACCGAAAATGGGTGGGGCTTAAATTGGTACATTATTTAAAGAACGAAATTGACAGGGATTCATGAAAAGTTGCTGTATTTATTGTTTATCTGAAAAGTCATCCTCAATTTTGTAATTCATATTGTGCATGTGTGTAAGTGATGTGTGAGATTTTGTGTTAATGATCTTGTCTGAAGTTGGTTAGTCATACAAACACCCAGTGATGGCAAATAGAGAAACAACCTGTCAATCTCTAGCGGTCCTTAGGCGGCCTTTACATCCCGACGTACGTGCTCCTATGTACAAAAATGCGGAAATTACAAGAGAGACGCACGAGGGCCGCACAGATATTCAAACTAATTATTTTCTACGTGGACGCAAGAAAACCTCACATAGACAAAAAAAAAAGTGCACTAAAGCTTCAGCCATTTGTTGTGTTATACTATAAACAAGGTTAGTTTGTGCAAATGTTGGCATTGTGTATTAACATGTAGTTATATATATACGTCTATGTACAGTACGACGTAACAAGGGGATGCTAAATTCACAATGTTGTCAAAAGATATTACATTTCAAAATATATCAAGCAGGGGACTATTAGAATTGATTATGGATGAAATGCACATAAGCAATAATGGTATAGTGTGAAAAAGTTACATCTTATACAATACCATTTCCTTCATCAAGTCAGTTTTCTTTAGTATGGAATCCATCATATTATGAAACAAATGACAAGGCATTTAAATGATTCTGTAAAAGTTTGCAGACAACAAGTGGTCCCCCACTCTTGAGTGTGCCTACAAGAGTGAGGTTGGCAGGCTGCTGCCCTGGTGCAGGCACAACGGTCTGGAGTGAATACTTAGAAGACTGTGGACATAATCATAGACTTAGGAAAGTCACAGCCCCTCCATCCCCCCTCATCCTTACGGACTCTCCAATCTCCCTTGTGGATTTCTGCCGGTTCCTGGGCACCAGCATAATCCAGGACCCCAAACGGGATCAGACCATCAGCTCCCTCATCAAAAAGGCCCAGCAGTTGTTAGTGCAGTTCTACATGGTCATCATCGAGTCCATCCTCATCGCCTTGTGGTACCGTGTGGTACGCTGTTGTCACTGCCAGGGACAGGAACAGAATGCAGCGCACGGTGCGTGCTGCTGAGAAGGTGATCGGCTGCAGCCTCCCATCTTTCCAGCACCTATACACCTCTAGGACTTGGAAATGGCAGAAGGCTACGTTCTACTCGGAGTAAAACCTCCCACCGTAAATACAGCTTCCCCTCTGCTGTCAGACTCATGAAGACCAAACAATATTGCCATTTATTTCTGATTCACAATAGTTGTATTACCGTTGTCAGTGTAGGTTAGACAAACTAGGAATGACCAGTAGGGGTCCTGAAACATCTGTTGACACCCAAGTGTTACCCTTTTGATGTAACCTTTCTTGCAGACAAACTGGCACCAAGAATATGGCTCATTGCTTTTACAAAGTAATGAATTTGCATCCAATGAAGTATAAGAGTTGCAGTCAGAAAGACATCTGCAGACTGCCACGGTGTGGGTTCCTGTATATCTGACCTCTTTTGCAAAAGAAATAAACTCCGCAAACTTCAAACTACCTGTCTTAATTTCACGCATTCTATTTAGAAATCATTTTAATCACAACATCTTCAAACTGGAAATCATGGACAGAGTTTGCTTGTTTGAATACGGGTACATGAAATATCATCTGAAGCAATGGTGTGAAAAAAAAGAAACAATTCTTGAATGAAACACCACTGTGTTTATTTCTTGTTTTCGTTCATTTGTTTTTGGTCTTGTGCAATCGGCAAATACTTTGCTATACAAATTATAATAGCTACAAACAATACAGTACATAAAACATTTCCTGACCTGTATAAATTTTACATGTTTTATGATGAATAATAATTTTAATAATCATATTTTGCTACAATAACGCACATAAATAAAATATGTCAAGTAACAGAATACTATGGTTACATTGCTGTACCAGCATGCACCTCAAATATTCATGGAATACCTCTCAAGCAGAAATTCTCTTCCTTTGAAGTTGTCAAAAAATTCTGAAACTTCCTTTAAATCTTACAGTTGATATTGTTTGAGGTGTATGGGAAGTATTGTTGGAACACAATAACCAAGGTACCACAGTTATGAAAGTACTATTTGAAATGTACTTCTCCATGATTGATTCATTGATTGTATTTCCCAACACGCTGGGGTCTCTATATGTCCCTCTGTGTCCCTCTACACTTTCAGGAGCGCCTCCCCCGGCCAACTCCCCTTCCGTCACGACACCATTTAATCTACCAAAACACATCAACATGCTAGTTAGTTTAATGAATACAATTACACACGTACACACACAGGCATACACTTACATGCACACACTTTCAAGGACATACATACGCTTGGAATGTTTGCGACTCTCATGTGTGAGGTCAAATCCTGCGAGAACTAAGTTCCAATCATTAAAAAAATGTTTTTTGGTGTGTTCCACATGAGACCTTAGTTCAGTAAGCACATGTGATTTTGGTTGATGTTGTTGTTCCAAAAGACGAAGCAGGGAGATTTTAATGTACATGAAGTACGCCACAACACTTGTTATCAAAGTTTTCAATATTTTTTGCTTCTAACGTTTACGGTGGTTAACTTATTTTTACACTTGAAGAATGTTGTACAGTTAAAAAAGGTTTTATGATGTTATGACATTATTATTGTTTCCATTCTATCCTTCGGGATCCTTTGATTTAAAATCTGAACAAATCATAAACTGACTACTGTCCTGGAACCAAATGTTTGACCCAGGAGGTTTATCTTCAAAGTCAGGAGAAATAATACCATCATACAAAACATGCACATTATGAGTAATGTGAATAACTTATTCAAAAAAAGATGAATACACATCTTGTAATAACTTGAAATATAGAGATATAGCAATTAGTCAAAAGAGAGCACACCTCTCACATGCAGCTCTGCTCAATTCCATGTCCAAGAGAACTAAGGCTGTACTGCATAAAAATAGTGCTCTTTTCTTTCTTACTTTCCCATCTTGTGTTATTCTGTGATCAAGTGATTAAGTTTATAATGACATTTTTGGGGAGCTGCTTAAAACCTAAATTTCTCTTGGAAATTCATAAAGTATCTATATCTATATATCTAAGATGCACTTGTGTCGTCAGATTTTTACTCAAATCTATCCACCTTGTTCCTGAGGCCGCTGAGGTAAAACGGGTTATGGGTGGAACTTCCAGTATAGGAAGTTTCACTGCGCTATTGTTTTCAATTAGAGTTGGCTGTTTTATTAGCTTCAGCGGTGCATACAAACATTAGAAGCGTGTTTTACTTAATCCTCTGAAATTTACAAAAATGTCCTTGCGCAGCTGAGGGACATGTTGTGCGGCTCGTGGTTGTACTAACATCCAAACTCCAAACCACCAGCGAAGAGACGCAGGTAAAGAACAGGTAAAATATTTCATGTGTACATCTCCCTGGTATCAGTTATTCCAAAAGTACCACTTTTAAATCGCAGCTGACTTTGTCAAAGCATGAAAGCGGAACACAAGCTCCTCATCTGCTCTCTCAGCACGGAAACACAAGCACGTGATGCCATAACGTTACAATAGATCAGCACTGTGTGCTACCACGGGAGAAATAAGCATAAATAAAATTCATGTTGTGAACTTAGCTACCTACTCAGTTACCTTTCAAATATCTGTTGCGCCGATTATTAGCATTATTGGCCCAACATCTTTCAACAAAACCTGACCAATCTTATCGCTATGAAGGTATTGATATGCCTCGGAGCTTCTAAGACAGTTCATAGCCTCGCCATCTGCCGCAATAGAGTTGATGAAGTAGCTAAAAATCTGTGATGATTGGCCACTTTTTTAATTTTAGTAGGCAACGGAATTGTTACATTGCCTCGTTTTAACACATGACAGCTGGTGTTCCCACATTTTTATGTAGTTATCAATCCAAAAAAAGAGGAATTGCGCCATCGGTTCAACAGTTGTAGTGTAAATAAACGCCGGTTTCGGTGTCTACTGGATGTTTCATCCATAATTCACACAAAGGATCATGGGGGCTAGGAATAAGGTGGATATTGCTACGTAAGCCGTATGTGAAGGTTGTGTTCACTTTAGTAAAACTTTCCATTTCAATATTTCCAGCACATCCAGCAAGAGTACTTTGAATGTAAGTACAGTGGAACCTTGGTTAGCATCATTAATTTGCCCAAGAAGGTCTGTCTGTAATTGAAACAGACATTCGGTGAATCCCAATTTTGCCCATACAAAATAATGTAAATCCAATTAATCTGTTCCAGAAAGCCAAAAATGAAAACATGTTTTTATAATTTTACACTTCAAGGTTTACATGCAGAACACATTACTTTTGTTTTGTGTTGCCCTTTTGTAAGCTAGCCAATAGGACAAGGAAAGACGTTTTGTTTAAAAACACTCGTAGTTCTCACACATTGTATTAATGACACAACCAGGCATGCACCTCACTGGACACTTTCTGGAGAATGCACGCAAACCGAGGCAAAAATGTGTTTTTTTACGTTAACCAAAAAAACACATTGACCTGAGCATACACTATCCAATGTTCCACTCTATACGTACATTCTGACTGTTAGGCTCCCCTAAAATAAAACAACTTTCCCATCAAAAATGTATAGATTGAATGTATATTTGAAAATATCAAGGAGTATCAAGAAGAAAGCTTCAGAATGTTTGGCAGAAAGGCTCTATCCATCCATCCATTTCTATGTCGCTTATCCTCATTAGGGTCACGGGTATGCTGGAGCCTATCCCAGCTGACTTCGGGCAAGAGGCAGGGTACACCCTGGACTGGTTGCCAATCAATTGCAGGGCAGACTAACAAGCATTCACACTCACATTCATATTTATGGACAATTTAGAGTCGCCAATTACCTGACATGCATGTTTTTGGAATGTGGGAGGAAACCGGAGTAAACCCACGCACGTACGGGGAGAACATGCAAACTCCACACAGATTGGACCTCCAACGAAAACTCAAAATCTGATTTATTTCAACAACACAATTCCTGCAGAAAACGTGCCGGCCTCAATGTTGTGAATGTTTGCATGTGGGAGTGCTTGGATCTGCATGAGGAATGTGACAAATGTTTGAACTTGTAAATATTGTCTGTTGTAAATGTTTGTGTGGGCTGCTATGGTAGCTAGCTTAGCACTTCTGAATGCTCACAGGAGGAAACTCGTTCTCATCGTCCAGACATACAGGTCCAGCGGCAAACTCGTGTTCTGGGATCACTTCTCCATTCTTTGCTCCTCCATCTTCAGAGTAGCCTGAATTGTTGAAAAACATCAAAGAAACATGTATCAATATTAGAACTGCAAAGGTAATGTGTTAATAACAAGTAAACCCAATTTTTTTTTTACGCGCGATTATTGTGCTTGTGTGCTGTTTGACCCCGTTCGATTGTATTTTGAGAAAACGCAGCGTTGTTGCAGTTGATGTTAAGCCACAAGTGGGAAGAAATGGAGAAGGAAAAGTGTATTATCCATGGTTTAGCTTCAAAGCCCTGCCAGATGGACCTAAGTTATTTGTATCTACTGTTGCTTCGAGTTGTCACCGGAGTACGTCCACTGATGTGCCATTAGTTGGCCAACTCAACTGTCGCAGTGCAGATAGCACCAATGTTTGCCAACTCGTTAACTTGAAGCCTCGTCGACATTTTTACCCAACTCACAACGTAGAGTAAGTATGTGTACCCAAGTCACCAAATGTGGCAATGGGATTCCCATTGAGACGGGAGTGGAGGTAGGTGGCACCAATCAGATTACTCTACACTCAACAACAAGCAACAACTCTTGAGCTACAGTGAAGTGGCTAAAACAACCTTGTGACCCAGAAACGGAAGTACACTTTGTGAATGTCTAAAACAATATTGTGGGTCTACTCCTCATATCCTTTCTCAAAAATCAATATTTTTAACACAGCATGAGATTTTGGTCTCTTCTGCGTGAAGACTTCCTTGCATCACTACGTTCTTCATTTCTCTCAACAAATCTGATTCAGACTTGCAAGTCTGCCTTCTACAGTATTGTCAAGGACAAAGTCACAGGTGGAGAAATACATGTGACAACTTACCGGTAAGCGTTGGAGTGACAGGACCAGTAGCTGGTAAGGCAGCAGTTGCAGCATAAGATGGACATGCCTGCACTGTGTTCTCTGATCCATCTATTTTTTTATCACCACCATCCTGGTCTTCATCAGCACGAAATAGCCTGAAAGAGGATGTGATTAAATGTTTCATTAAATAGTTGTATCTACCTTATCTGTAGTCTATATACACTGATGTAAACATATTGGTCTTGGTGACTTAGTGTTTTCACAGGGTTAAAGTGAATTGAACTGTTTTCCCAACACATTCGGTTCCATTATTTGTAGCCAGAAAGGACATGACGTGACCCTGACCTGTGTTTGTACGCCAACACACATTCGCCTCCGTCCTGTGGATCCACATTGTAGATGAAGAGCTGGCCATCTGCTGTGGCCACCAGCAAACGTGGAAGCTTCTGGATGCTAAAACAATGTCAAAGGCTTTCAAACAGTTCTGCAGCTTGCAGTGAGGAGGTAAGAACAAGCCACAAACACTGTGGCAACAGAAAACAAGAACAAGTGAGGCTCACACGGTCAGGGCACAGACGTTCCTCTGGCTGGAGGTGATGAGGTGAACTGTGGCAAATGCGCGGTCCTGGATCATCATACCGGATACCTGAGTAGGTAGGTAGCTGCTGGCTGCTGTGAACATCTTCCCCACATAAGCTGACCAGCTAGCATCATCACTACAGCAGAATTAATAGCCTTCTTCACATACATCCAAATGCTGCATGTACACTCCAAAACAACATCCACTTATTATGATGTGTTTTTCTTTGCTAGAGTTCTAAAAAAGTTACAAGTAGGTGTAGGAAATTCTCAGAAAACAAACAAGACTGTGCAATTGGGCAATTAGTTGAAAAGGGTGTGTTCAAAAAATAGCAGCATCTACCGTTGACTTTACAAACTCAAAAAAACTTTTGTACAAACTTTTTGGTTTTTAGGATTAGCAAATCCTGTGAATCACTGAATTAATATTTAGTTTTTAATAACTGCTTCACATCTGTGTGGCATGGATTCTTGTGGCACCTTTCAGCTGTTCTTCCACTCCAAGATTCTTTAACAACATTCCACAATTCATTAACATTTCTTGGTTTTGCTTCAGAAACAGCATTTTTTATGTCACCCCATAAGTTCTAGATTGTATTATGATCTGGGGATTGGGCTGGCCACTCCATAACATTCATTTTGTTGGTTCGCAACCAAAAACTAGTATGTTTGGGGTCATTGTCCTGTTGAAACACAAGGGCATGTCCTCTTCAGCGTAAGACATGACCTTTTATAGTATTTTGACATATGCAAACTGACCCATGATCCCTGCTATGTGATAAATAGGCACAACACCATAGTAGGAGAAACATGCCCATATCATGATGCTTAACTGTCTTCACTGTGTACTGTGGCTTTAATTCAGAGTTTGGGGGTTGCCTCACAAACTGTCTGCGGCCCTTGAACCCAAACAACAGTTTTACTCTCATCAGTCCACAAAATGTTCCTCAATTTCTTTTAAAGCCATTTGGATGTGTTCTTTGGCAAGTTGTAACCTCTTCTGTACATGCCTTTTTTTTAACAGAGGGACTTTGCCAGGGATTCTTGGAAATACATTAGCATCACACAGACATTTTGCACCTGTCACACTACTTACAGGTAACTCCAGACTGTGTTTGATCATCCTAGAGCTGATCATTGGCTGAGCCTTTGCCATTCTGGTTGTTCTTCGATCCATTTTGATAGTTGTCTTCCGTTTTCTGCCATGTGTCTCTGGTTTTGCTCTCCAATCAAAGTACGCTGTTCTTCCGAACAATGTTTTGAATGACCCATTTTCCTCAGGCTTTCAATGAGAAATGCATGTTCAACAAGGGCTGGTTTCATCCTTAAATAGGAGCCACCTGATTCACACCTGTTTTTTCACTAAATTGATCTCTGATTGAATGCCACACTGCTATTTTTTGAACACATCCCTTTCAACTAATTGCCCAATTGCACAACCTTAAGAGTGTGCATGTAGTATCATGAATGCTGGGTGTTCTGGGTTTGTTTTCTGACAATCTACTGCACCTACTGGTAACTTGTTTTCCTCATAGCAATAAAAATATATTAATTTACCCAGATTAATCTGGTTAGTCACACTCGACTGCTATTATTTTAAATGATTCTGTATTTAAGAAGAATGACAATGGATTGGTTTAAATTGCACCTTACAAGACACCCAAAATGCTTTACAGTGAAAGCCATTATTCATTCTCTCCATAGTCACATGCTGGTGATATTAATCTACATCTGTATGCGCAGATGTCCTGGGGTAGACAGATGCAAACATGGGTGCCAAACATTCATTTACTTTTCAACACCAGTGTGGGCTGGTTAGGACATAAAACTGTAAGTCTGAAGTTCTGGGTTTGATGGAGCCATCCCTTAACATTTCCACTCCCTAGTCTGTTCTTTCTTCTCCTGCTGCGCACCTACTCAGTCAGTGGAACAAGTACTGCACTTTTCTAAACTTACGTGTAGACAGCAACAAGTCTTAAAGTGACAAATCTCCTGGGTGTTAGCAAACTGGAAAAGCTGAAAGCATGAAATTGCTTTTGTGTGCGGTTGTACAACAGAACTAGGTGACAGGGGCAGACTTACTGCTCGGCAAACCTGAGATTTCCAGGGGCCCCCAAACATCTATTTTTTCTTTTATTTAATTTGGTTATTACTGTTTTCTTAATTAATGTGCTCAAATATACATCAAATTGCTTGGTCTATCATGATTTAGACTGTTAGACTGACTGCTCCCCCCTCCGTTCTCTTGCAATGGTTAATTCCATGTTACTCCGTGTGCAGATTGATTTCGGGAAATGACAGCGAAACAAACTTGTAGGACCTGTTTGGAGAGAAATTAATCAGAGTTACCACAGTTGCGCTAAGAAGAAGAGAAGGGGAGAGAAAAACCAACACGTTTTTAGCAAAACCTCTAAATGTGTGACTATTAAAACTTTTTTAATAGTCACAATAAACAGACACACAGCCAAGAAGTAAGCAGTAGTTTTACAGATGAAGCTTAGACTGATGCTTTTTATCACAAAGATTTGAGTATTGAAGCAAAAACTATATGAAATGTTGTTTAATGTTTTTAGCAATTCCAGTAAAAGCTTTGAGATTATTCACTTGTTAGTAGGGATGTCCCGATCCGATCTTCAGGATTAGTATCAGCTGCCAATCAGCTGTATTTTGAAGCTTGGAAAAGATCAACTTCTACCACTAGGTTGAGCCGACATGATAGGTGCGGTGAATGCGCCTCAAAGTTGCTACTCGACTCCCGCCACCACCTTGCAGACATGTCTGTGGGGAACCGTGCTTAAGTTATAGTAGAAATCTGAATCGTTGACTGGACTGGGTAGTACCCAGATTCAGATCTCTACTACTAAGGATGACACCTGGACGACTGAGAGCCTCCACAAGATTCGTGGTTGTTAGTTTTACGTTGGACACTGGATATTTGGCTCACGGTTTCAGCGGTTAACTTCCCCCTCTGTGCCCGGACCTCCTTATCAGGTGCCGAGAGCTTACACAAGTGGCGCTTTAACCTCTGGTTGTTCCAATTCACACCACAAATTGATCTAAAACCATGTCAAATGATTAGTCCTACCCTAAAAGTATTGTAATGGCAGCTGGATAACTCCGCGCCAGGATGACTGTAATTCAGTCAGTTTACTGTATTTCCATGTCAACACAAACACACTCACTTCTTTGACAACACGGTCCTTTTGCTAGTTTCTTATTTTATGCACTTGACTCCAAACCAGCATGCTAAACACCACTGCCACCTATTTCCAATTTTAACAAGATTGCCAGTACCTGTACTGGCCACACAGCCCCACAGGATGATGGAGCCACCACCAAATTTTACTGTGGGTACCAAATGTTTGTCTTGGAATGCTGTGTTCTTCATCCGCGATGCATACCGCCCCTTGTTACTTGTTCCAAAATGAAGTTGGCTTGTCCAATTGTGCTTTAGCATACCTAAAGCGACTCAGTTTGTGGCATGTGTGCGCAGAAACGGTTTCTCCCAAATTACTCTCCCATACAGCATCCCCTTGTGCCAAGTGTGCTGAATAACTGACCAATGCAAATTGACACCATCTGCAGCGACATCATGTTGCAGGTCTTTGGAGATGGTCTGTGGGTTGAGTTTGACTGTTCTCACCATCCTTCGCCTCAAGATTTTTTTTGACCTACCACTCCGGGTCTAAACCAGAACTGTGCTTGTAGTCTTCTAGTTCCTCACTATTTTCCTCACAATGGAAACTGACAGCTGGAATCTCTGAGCTAGCTTTTGTATCCTTCCCCCAAACCATGATGTTGAACAATCTGTTTTCAGGTCATTTGACAGTTGTTTTGAGGCTCCCATGTTGCCACACTTCGGAGAATATGCAAAGATAAGAACAACTTCCAATTGGCCACCTTTTTAAAATACATGTGTTTTTTTTCCATTATGATATGTAAGCCCATTCAAATCATTCTATGAAATTTGGTTGTAATAGCCAGCCTATAAATAAAGTTATGCACATTTAAAAATTCAGAAATGTGAAATTCACGCCCACAGAAACTTTAACGTAAGTAATTATTTGACCGCTAGGGGTTTTTGGTTTGTTTTGGTTTAATTTGTTTCGAACATGCATACATTGTACAAATAATTATTCATGTTACATTCCTCAGTTCTACATGTCCGAAAAGGAGTAGAAGGAAGCAGAGCTTATTTAACTCTACCCCCTTCTCACATGATTTTCTAATACATACTGTGTATATACATGCATACACACATTCATATGTATACATACATAGATACATATATATATTACTTACATACATATATATATTACATACATACACATACATGCATCTATCATATTTTCTTTTAAAAAAAGTTGTTTTTTTCCCCCCATTTCCCTTCCTTCCTCCTCTTTCCTCCCCTCTTCCCCTTCTTCCCACATCTTGCTGTCTTGGTGTTGTACTGTGTCATTAAATGTAAGTACTTGAGTTCATAATTTTAATACTTTGTTGAGCGTGCACTTTTAATGTTGATATAGTATGTATCCAGATCGTTGATATCTTTGACAAACAGCACTCCTGCTTCTCCTGGACCTCCATGTAGCTTGATGTATATTTTTCCGTTGGTGCTTCAAGTACTTTGTATCTTTCCCTGCTTCCTCAAGTCTCGTGCTTTCTTGGCAAAATCAGCGTTGCGTTTTGTCAGATGCTCATTTAAGTAGACGTTTGTGCCTTTCAAGTTCTTTCTCTGTTTCAGCAGTGCAGTTTTGAATTCCCTGTTGGTGAACTTGATGACGACAGGTGTGGTGTTGTTTCTGCCATACAGTGGATGCAAGTATCAATAGAGTTGATATCGATATCCACCTCCTTTGATTGTAGGAAGCTGACAATCTGTTGCTATGCTGATGGAACATTCATTCCATCTGGTTCTAATCTGTTATGAGCTTTCCTATCTTTTGACCTGGGTGTAATTTTGAGCCCTGTGAGGATCACATCATTCATTCGTGAATTCTGATCCATCTCATCCATTATAGATTTCATTTGCTCAGTGATGTTGTCCTTTGCTTTTTTCTCTTCCTCCAGAGTGGTGTGCCGGTGGCACTATTCTTCAATAGTGTCCTGATATCATCCTGTAGAACATTGATGTCGTTGTGGTATGCATGATTTACTTGCTTGATATCATTCTGCAGAACTCTAACATCCTTGCGTATGCTCTATTTTCTTCCATATGGTTTTTAGCTTCCTTGAGAGCAGAGTGCAAGGCACCATTTTCTTTCAATAGTGGCTTTATATTATCCTGCAAAGCCTTGATATCAGTGCGTAGTGCTTTATTTTCTGCCATAGGGTTTTTAACCTCTTTAAGAGGAGCACACAACGCAACATTTTTATTTTGCAACTTCTCGATTTCTTCTTTTAGAGCTTTAGTTTCTTTGCTCAGTGCTCTATTTTCCTCCATTAGGTTTATGACATCACCATGGACCCTTAGGATTTTTTCGATGAGACTGTCATTCTGCGATTGTGCATGTTGAATCTGTGAGTGCAAATGCTTAAGGTCTGGTTGTGCTGCAACACACTCCTGTTCACCTGCATCTCCATCTCCATCTGTCTTAACTTCTTAAACTCTTGCATACAGGTTACCTAGGAATTTTCCACCACACACATATATAATATTAATTATAGACTGATCATTTCTTTGTTAGTGGGCAAACTTATAAAATCAGCTGGGGTTCAAATAGTTTATTCCCTCACTGTAATTCAGTAAGTCATCGTACCCTAGCAAACATCTATAAGCTATCATTGCCAGTCCATGTTTTTACTAGCTCCTTTTTTGAAAGCTTGCAGATTTTCTATTCACGCCAAGCCAATTTATTTATTTTTCTCTTTAGGTGTCAATGTGACAAGCAGTGTGCTGCACAAACATTGGGGACAATTTCAATGTGTTGTTCTAACTATTTTCCAGTCATGGCAAAGGAGGAGGAATTTTAAACAGATGCTCTTAAATGCTTTGGATCAGCTGGAAATTTCTCTTGTATTGTGGCGAGTACCTTTTGTGCAGTTTGGAGCTGCACAATAAACCATTTTTTCGCAAAATGGAATAAAAACACGTTAAAATAAAGAAAGTTCCAAGCACAATAAAAGCATGCTGTGATCGTGTGCTCTGTATGGTACGCAATCGTCTGTGGCAGATCTGACGTCAACGTCTCGGAAATTGTCAAGCGATTCCGATCATTCCGAGTGGGTCGGACAATACAAGTTTGTCTGATAGGGTTTCTTTTCATGAAAATTGCTTAGTAAAAACACGATAAATACCCTTTCTCATGATCGGCTTCATCTGTGTATGTAGGTCAAGGGTCAATGAGCTTACCAAACAAATTTTGTGTTCCGATAATTAAAGGTATTCAAATAAATAAAACAACAAGGGTGCCCAAATTTATGCACCTGCCTAGTTTTGTTTAAATAATTATTGCACACTTTCTGTAATCCTACAAACTTTTTTTCACTTCTCAAATATCACTGTGTTTGTCTGCTATATTATATATTTAACGGAAATTGCTGCTCCAAACAACTAACGATTTATAAAGGAAAATTTTGAAAATTATCAGGGGTGCCCAAACTTTTTCATACTACTGTAGTATAATAAGAACACATATAATGAATATATATTCCTATGACTGTAAAGCCATCTACAACCTCCATTAACTCTACTATTAGACATTTGATTGTTCTTCTTTTACTATTAAAAATGAGTAAATTGGTAGCTGTTAAACACAGGAGGTGTTCAGAAATTGCTGAGACACGGAGAAGAATGAACTAACTCTTTTTCCTTCTCAAACACACACGCATGCACACACACCCCACACACACACACACACACACTTTTTCATGTGTGTGTATACCTTGATCCCATTTGGTCCAGTTTAAAGATATGCACTGTTTCTGTGTTGCTGGAAGCACAAAGGAAGTGTCCATCAGGGCTGAAGGACAAAGAGCTGATGTTGACATACCTGCGGGAAAAGACGCACACACTTCCATCATTCCAATTTACACTATGTACATCAGCCTGATCAACAGACATGACTTTATGTATGAATTGATGTATACACTCATGTATGTAAAATGATTTGATGTATACTCCTATAAAGTATGTAAAATAATTTGCAGTGTACACCAATGTGCAGTATGTAAAAAAAAAAGATTGGACTTATACGCTGAAGTACAGTGTGTAAAAATATTTGATACATAAGCTGATGTACAGTGAAATGATTTAATTTACCATAATTTCTGGTGTATAAGCTGCTAATTTTGAATCCTTCAGGTGTGGCTAATATGTGGTCATGTTCTAACCTCGTGACATCCCATATATGTCAGTACTACTACTAATCCATCATAATGGCCAGAAAAATGCAACAAAGCCACCTTTCTCGGCGTTTGGTAAACCTGCAGCTCTTGTTCAGTGGAGCTGGGTATGCATGCACACACTTTAGTTTACAGTGAGAAACAACAAGCACAAGTTATACTAAAGTCAAATGTATATCATTGTTGGATTGACTGGTGACCAGGATTAATAGGCTCCAGCAAACCTCTGTGATCCTAAAGAGGATAAGCGGCATAGAAAATGGAGGAACTGATTTGGATTAATCAATAAATACTACAAATATACCGCCAATATTGCAAAGCCTGTTATGTTAAATTAAAACAAAAAGGCAAAGTGACATATAAAAACTTTGTGTAGCGATCGTGTTGGTGACACATACCTTTATCCGCCGGGATGCACTATGATCGCTCAAAGGCGGACCATTGTATCCCTGGTCCTATTGTATCAGAGGCAATTGCTCTAAGATGGTAAGGGAAGCTCAGCTCCCCCTAAAATGCCTCAAAAAAGTGGTGAAATATGTAGGGCTCTGTGTACATTTCATTGACTACATATGCGCTAGAATATCTTGATCTTTTGTTCAGAATCAGCTGGGTAACTGACACGACTTCATTCTCATTCATTCCGCAGAGTCCCAGCGTTTTAATGAAGTCTTACACAGTCGGACGCTAAGCATCTACTGACTTGGATGGACAAGCGTAGAGGGGGTTGGTCCACCGCGCGAAACTGGACGGTCATTAGATAAATGCTGGGCTTTGTCCCGCCCATTGGCCCCATATGGGGCATTGGGCTGGCCCGGACCCTTGACTTCTTTTTTTTTTTTTAAACCCTCGACTTCTGCATGATGATTAGATCTGTCTGAGGCGGAATCCCTTTTTGATTGACAGTAAAATGAACGAATCAATGACCTTGAAATATAAACATCCACCTGATTTCCAAGGGTTCTTTCCCTTGTTTGAACAGAAACTGAGACTTTACTGATCCCCAGCGACTTTCTCTCTGTTAAACATGACTAGGAATGGAGGGTAGAATTGAATTATAAATACATTTATGAAGTAGGCCGGAAAACAATAAGCTTCCCCTCCTTAAAAGACCAACAGCCGCCACTGCCTGGTACCATTGTTCACATGAAGTCCTGAGCGATAACTACAGCAGAAAAAGTGTGTAAAATTCAATTCCCCAAATGAGTCAACATAAAACTTACGCAATGTATGTAGCGCCACAGGGTTACGCGTCATATCTGCTTATGTATACTATTTATCAATAAACAGAAATACAGATAAATTAACCATATAAACCAAAACAAAAATGCTGTATTGTTCTATCGGAGATTAATAAAGTAACTATGTATCCATCTGACACAGATCTTTTTTGTTTACGGAGGGTTGCAACCAACGTTCGAGTGGATACTGCCACCTACTGTACCGGAATGTAGAAGCTCTGTGCACAAATACTGTGACAACACAGATGACGCTTTCAAGTTAAAGGCGATGGATTTAGCTGTCAAGACAGGGAAACATGGCTGCTTTGCAAAAGCTTAGATTCAAGATTCAAAGTGTTTATTGTCCTGTGCACAGTACCAAAACACGTTTCCCTGTAAAATGAAATTCTTACTGTGCTGTCCACTTAGAATACCAGCATTATAAGTAGTATAAGTATCGTAAAAATAAGTTAAATCAATTAAGATAATATTAAGGCATAAAAGTAGCATCAATGAATGTATGCTGAGAAGGGTTTTGAAAGGCTGGACTACTGCCAGAAGAGCCACACCAAAAGACACAGACCGATGACGTGTGTGACAAAGGAATTAGGATGCTGTTCAATTCTGACATGTTACAGGAACAATTTAGTGATTTTAGTTTCCAAGAGGATGACGACAAATGTCTTTTCTGGAAGGCTACTGTTACGTTACATGGACTATTCTGCACTGTTTAATTACAGTAGCTGTGACTGTTTCTGCACTGTTTGGCACGCATTGTTTTATAAATGCATTTATTTTATTAAAAGTTTAAAAAAATGTTTCTCTTTAACATCTTTCTGTCTCATTTTAAACAAAGACTCCTGCAGCATATACACCGAAAATGATGGTATAGACTCATACACAGTACGTAAAATGATTTCATGTATACAACAATCATGTTGCGTATGTAAAATGATTTGATGAATACTCAGGTACAGTACATAAAAAGATTTGATATATACACTCATGTACAGTATGTAAAATGATTTGATGTACACTCATGTACAGTATGTAAAATTAGTTGTGTTATACACTAATGTACTGTATGTGAAATTAGGTGATGTGTTATAATTTGATGTATACGCTCATCTACAGTATGTAAAATGATTTGATGTACACTCATGTACATTATGTAAAATTAGTTGTGTTATACACCAATGTACTCTATGTGAAGTTAGTTGATGTACAATTATGTACAGTATGTAAAATTAGTTGTGTTATACACCAATGTACTGTATGTGAAATTAGTTGATGTGTTATAATTTGATGTATACACTCATGTACTGTATGTAAAATGATGTTATCCATTCACTGATGTACAGTGTGTAAAATGATTAGATGTATATACTGTACTCGTGTACAGTACAAAAAATGATATACCTAATGTATAAACTGATGTAAAGTATATATAATGATTTGATATATACACTCATGTACAGTATGTACAGTGAAAGTACCAAGTGTCTGACCTCTTCATGCCACGGCGGAACTCAAAGAGACGTAGGCCTTCAGGGATGGAAAAGACTCGTATCACGGTACCCTATAGAGACACACGGGAAGATGTTGTAAAAACAATACACTTTATGTATGAAACATTGCTGTTAATAAGTTAGTTTTGCCACGGGACAAAAAAAGATAACCCTTCTCTTTGATGTACTCTACTACAACATAATATTGTAAATCACGATGGCGGCGCGGCAGAAGCTCCCGATCCAAAGTGGTGCCATTTATATGTTGTAGCCCGTGCAGTGCAGCTTAAGGACATCGGGGCAACCAGAAGCGGTGCGGAAGGAAGAGGAAGCGCGGAATGCGAGCAGGGGCTAACGCGCGGCTAAAAGCTAACCCTAGCCGACCCGCTCTACGTCTGTCCAGCTAGATAATGTGTTTCCAGCAAGCTAGTGGGAACATTGCTCCAAGTGGTGAAGATGGCTTCATTAAGGGCATCAACTGTCTGGAATGGATGGCCATTTTTATAAACTTCCCTTGCCATCCATCACCAAATGTTCTCTATGGGATTTAAAAGAGGGGAACATGCCGGAGGACCCAAAAGAGTGATGTTATTCTCCCTGAAGAAGTGTGTCGTCAAGCGAGCATTATGAAGTGCAGCGTTGTCCTGTTGAAAAACTCAGCTTTTACCACACAGACGAGGGCCCTCAGTCATGAGGGATGCCCGCTACAACATCTGCACGCAACCAGCCGCCGTCTGACAACTCTGCACCACCTGAAGCTGCAGTGTTCCACTGAATGAAAAAGCACCCCAGATCATGATGGACCCCCTTCCACTGTGGCGGGTAGAAGACATTTCAGGTGGGATCTCCTTGTCATTCCTGTAACTGAAATTCTGTCCATGAAAGTAATGAACAGAATCGGTGACAAAGGGCAGCCCTAGCAGAGTCCAACCCTCACTGGAAACAGGTCCGACTTATTGCCGGCAATGCGAACCAAACTCTGACACCGGTCACAGGGAACAAACCGCCTGTAAAAGGTGATCCAATACCCCATATTCCCGGAGCACTCCCTACAGTATTCCCCGAGGAACACGGTCGAATGCCTTCTCCAAGTCCACAAAACACATGTAGACTGGTTGGGCAAACTCCCATGCACCCTCAAGGACCCTGCAGAGAGTATATAGTTGGTCCACAGTTCCACGACCAGGACGAAAACCACACTGCTCCTCCTGAATCTGAGATTCGACTATCCGGCGGATCCTCCTCTCCAGAACCCCTGAATAGAAGGCTGAGGAGTGTGATCCCACAATAGTTAGAACACACCCTCCGGTCCCCCTTCTTGAAAAGCGGGACCACCACCCCGGTCTGCCAGTCCAGGGGCACCGACCCAGACATCCACGCAATGCTGCAGAGTCGTGGCAACCAAGACACGCCCACAGCATCCAGGGCCTTAAGGAACTCCAGGCGGATCTCATCCACCCCCGGGGCCTTGCCACCAAGGAGCTTTTTCACTACCTCGGTGACCTCAGCCCCAGAGATAGGCGAACATTTCAAGGCATTTCAAAATGTAAAATATAAAACACATAACAGTGATGTTCAAGTCATCAATACATATGCATGGACTCCATACAAGTTAGACCTGACTTTGAAATGAGGTCAATGCTGGTTGTGAAAGTGTGGATTACCCGCTCAGAGGCGCTGGCAAGTTTGGTGGCTGAAGCATTGAAGCAAAGAGCTGCCAGAGGACTGTCGTGGGCCGGAACCATTGTCACTGTGCTCTGGAAATGACCAACAGAGATTTGAAGAATACTATTTAACATTGGCCTGTCTTTATTTGATCTTCTGTTCACAAAGTCATTACTGTGTGTGGTGTCTGTTAGCTATCTACTAGCTGTGTGCTATTATTCATTACCAATTTTCTGGATTATTTATTAAGAAAACATTAACACATTTAACACTTTGTTGTTTAGTATTATACACTTCTGATCAAATTGTTAGGACAAGTTGAAAAATAACAAGAACTGATATTTTTGCACTGTTGCATCTTAAGGAACTTCTAAGGAGCGCTTAAAATGCAAAAAGAAATTGGACTGAGACATAAATGGTAACAAGTAACACAACTCACAGATCATCTTTCAACAAAACACTTTCACCTGTATGTCCTAATACATTCCAGAATTCATGACTCTGATATCAATTTTGACTTGAAAATGTTCTTACCATATTGTTGGCATCATAAACAACAATCTCTCCCATGGTGGCGCTGCCAGGGTAGGCCAAATAGGAGTTGGAATGGTTGGTAGACAAAGCACAGAGGCCTGGATAAACACAGTAGTTTACTACTACAACAACTACTACTGTTATTATTATTATTATTATTAGTAACAGTAGTATTAATAATGTGTTTAGAAGATCTGGGAAAAACACCTTATCTGCTGACTGTCAAAGACAAACAACCTGACATGACTTTAAAGACCAACATGATTGTCAAAAACTACATGAAATACTTTATCTATAGTTTGACAATGTGACATATGGCTAGAGGTAGTAATCATAATATCAAATATCGTGCCATATTAGTACTTTTGAAACAGTTTCAGTGCTTAAACAGTGCCCCAAAGTACAAAAAAGGTACAAATTTTGTCTTTTTTTTTTAGGGAGTTTTGTGATTTTTAACCAAATAGTCATTTGCAGCAACACACATCACAGGAAATGTGCAAAAAACCCAACTATTATTACTGGATGTGTCTGTCAGGATGTTATTTGAATTACAAGATGTTTGCTTGCAAAATACGTCCTTCAAGAACTGTGATTTTAAAGATAATCCACTGACCGTTGTACTTTAATACATCACTATAAAGATACTGTACATTGTAGATGTAAAATATCACATTATTAATGAACTCTGATTTTAAATATAATGTACTGTGCATTGTACATAGAATAAATCATTAGAATGTACAGTGGTTTTCTGTTGGGTTTAATGCACTGTGTGTCTGACCTGAACGGTTGGATGGAATGTTGAGAAGAGTCTTCAGCAGCTTCATATCTTTGATGTTGTGGATATAAATGGACTCCTCAAGGCACACAACAAGCCTCTGTGTGACAAAATATTTCATTATTATTAACTACTATGTATCCCATAAACATCGTACTGTGTGTGTGTGCGTGCATGCGCGCACGTATATCTACACTGCTCAAATTAAAGGAACACTTTGTAATCAGAGTATAGTAACCTATCAGTCAAACTTCTGGGATACTGATCTGGTCAGTTAAATAGCAGAGGGTGTTGTTAATCAGTTTCACCTGCTTTGTCGTTGAAATCAACAACAGGTTCATCAGAGGTGCAACAATGAGACAGACCCCAAAACAAAAATGGGTTTAGGTCAGGTTAGGAGTCAGGTTTAGGCCACTGACTCCACATCTCTTTTGGGTGATTTTGTACTGACTGACTTTCACCTGCTGCGATTGACTGACAACCAGTCCAGGGTGTACCCCGCCTCTCGCCCAAAGTCTGCTGGGATAGGCTCCAGCATCCCCGTGACCCTAATGAGGATAAGCGGTATAGAAAATGAATGAATGAATGAATGACTTTCACCTGTTGGTAGTTTTTCATTTGGCTTGGATCAACATCTCTGTTGATAGCATGGTGCGGTACCTGGACGCTACAGAGGTTCCACAAGTAGTCCAACTCCTCCAGGATGGCACCTCAATACGTACCGCTGCAAGAAGGTTTGATGTGTCTCCCAGGACAGTCAAGAGAATGGAGGAGATTCCAGGAGACAGGTAGTTACTTCCGGAGAGCTGGACAGGGCCGTAGAAGGTCGTTAAACCCTCAGCAGGATGTGCTCCTTTGTGCAAGGAAGAACAGATGAGCACTGCCAGAGCCCTACAAAATGACCTCCAGCAGGCCACTGGTGTGAATGTTTCTGACCAAACAATCAGAAACAGGCTCCGTGAGGGTGGCCTGAGGGCCTGACGTCTTGTAGTGGGCCCTGTGCTCACTGCCCAGCACTGTAGAGCTCGATTGGCACTTGCCATAGACCACCAGAATTAGCAACAAAGACACTGGCGCCCTGTGCTCTTCACCGATGAGACCAAGTTCAACCTGAGCACATGCGACAGATGTGAAAGAGTCTGGAGATGCCGTGGAGAACGTTATGCTGCCTGCATAATCATTCAACATGACCAGTTTGGTGGTGGGTCAGTGATGGTCTGGGGAGGCATATCCCTGGAAGGACGCTCAGACCTCTACTAGTTAGATAATGGCACCCTGACTGCTATTAGGTATCGGGATGAAATCCTTAGACCGATTGTCAGAACCTACGCTGGTGCAGTGGGAACTGCTCTTGTCCAGTTTGGTAGCGGAGCCAAACCAACCTGTAAGGGAGGAGCAGAGAACAGAATGTACTATGGCTTTGTAGAAAGTTGTCAGCAGTTCCCTTAGGCATGTTAAACTCCTTGAGCAGCCTCAAAAAGTACATCCTTTGCCGTTCCTTCTTCCGGATCGTGTCTATGTGAAGGGACCACTTCAGGTCCCAGGAGATGGTGGAGCCCAGGAACTTGAAAGAGTCCACAGTAGACACAATGTTGTTGAGGATTGGTCTCAGTGATGCCCTGGTCCCCCAGGACACCATCCGTTGTCTCATTGGGAGCATGCCCCAATGTTGTCAGGCATGCGTACAAGACCGCGGGGCCACACAAACTACTGAAAATCATTTGGAGTTGCTACAATGACATTTTGGCAAAATGGACTAGTCTGCTGCATCATTTTTTCACTTTCATTTTTGGGGTGTCTTTGATTTCCCCCCTCTATAGAGTGATCGTTTTTATTTCTCTTAAATTATGTGGCATCCATTTTGTTACTAATACATCACTTATGCATACATACTTATTATCAGGAAAGATATTCAAGATCGTTTTCCCTCCGTTTCGATCTGATGTGTTTTCAATGTGTTCCTCATTTTTTTGAGCAGTGTTTATATACAGTATATATATATATGTATATATATATATATACNTTTCTGAATCTGTGCTTTTTTTATTCAATGCAGCTGCACAAAAACATACGTGACGACCTTAATGAGGATAAGCGGCATAGAAGATGGATGGATGGATGGATGGATGGATGGACAAAGAAGTGGTAGGAAAGTACACCGGTTGCATCAACTGTACTGTCAAACTTAAGCTTTCCAAAGCCCCGGTTTTGATATGATTTAGTTTTCTAAGAAAAGAAAATAATTCAGCCAGGGTGTGATGCTGAAGCATAATTCATGCTTAACTGAATTGTAATGCTTGGTAGAAACATGGCTTCACATATATGACACTTCCATCCATCCATTTTCTATGCCGCTTATCCTCATTAGGGTCGCAGATATGCTGGAGCCTATCCCAGCTGACTTCTGATGGGAGGTGGGGTACACTCTGAACTGGTCGCCAGTCAATCGCAGGACAAACAACCATTCACACCCACTTGTATACCTATGGACAGTTTAGAGTCACCAATTAACCTAACATACATGTTCTTGGAATGTGGGAGAAAACTGGAGAAAACCCGCACACACACAGGGAGAACTTGCAAATTCCGCACAGAGATGCCCAACGGAGATTCGAACCCAGATCTGACTCTGTGGCCAACATGCTAACCACTCAAACACTGTGCGGCCCACATATATGACACTTGTAATACAGTATTATCACATGCCACAAAATTAGAGTGATGACTTGATCTTGATTGATATACATATATGTACTGATTGATATTCAAGCAAGTAGCACTTGTACATTGGTGTTGACTCACGTGTCTGTTAAGTTTAACAGCCAGGATGTTGTTGGGGTAGCTGTAGTTGCAGATCTCTGTGCCCTTCTTAAAGTGGTAGATGTTCATACTTTGTGGTGTGCTGATACTCACCACAACCACCAGACTGCTGGAAAAGAGACGCTCCACAATGTAGACATCGCACATTTCTGTAAGGCGAAAACCGACACATGAGGACACCTTCTGCATGCCCATAGGTATAAAGTCATACTTGAAGACAAGAAATAGACCCTTTAATGCTAATACTGTATGAACAAATCTATGGAGCAGAGGAGTTTGCCTTGCTCTTCAAGCAGTCACTTAAACCCACTGATCTAGAAAAAAAACTTTACGAACTAAACACAATCCTTACTGAACTTCACACAGGCAGTCTAAGACCCATACGAACCACTTTCATGAATGCAGTCCAGCTTATCCACCATGGTCAGAGAAAACAACTTGTACCCAGTCTCGGTTCCCAAAGCCAGTGACCTGCAAAAAACACACACAGTCGGTGGACCTAAAGACTTTATCAAATACTATACCAAGTAAACGTTTGTTAAAAAAAATACAAATCATCAACAATATAGAAATAGTCAGAAATAGTCAATATAGCAATGTGTGGCATTATAGAATTGGTTATGAATACCATTGATACTAAAGCAACTAATCCAGTTAACCCCTCATCTTCCACTAAATCATCTGTAAACCCCTCCAAACCAGAAAATTCTACACTACAACATGATGTCGAGCAGTTCGTAATCAGTATTTAGCTAATGGGATGACAAAACAAAAAATGAAAATCACACTCACCAACCACCCATAAGCTCAGGTCTAGGCATAGGCCTTCAGACATAATAGATGAGAGAAAAATACTTTAATGCTAGCTGGCCCTGTGAGGTGAAATGGAAACTGTTTAAAGCTCTCAGCCATATACATTGTAATATGGGTGTCTCACAGGGCTCAGTTTTTGGACCTTTACTGTTCATTCTCCAAATCAGTGCACTTATTCTCACTTATTTTCTGTTATGCTGATCATATCTATTTATCCGTACTGTAAAGACTGAACACAAAAGTAAAATTCAACCAATTGGAGAGCAGCGACGCATACAAGCACATCAAGAGTCAAATTGCATGCTAACTACGCCAAATGCATTAGGGCTGCAACAATTCCCTGAATAACTGGACAACTATTTACCTCACTTGTCAGTAGCTGCCCATTTCTGGCACACAATGCTGTGTAACGGAACAAATGAGTGTCTCACTACACTCAGAAAAACCTTTCGGTCTTATTTTGCAGCCCGTGGCTACACATGAAAGAATAGTGTCAACATTATTTCTGATATGATTCGACATTATAGAGTTGACCTACTGAAGAGATATGAGATGTTATGTTTTTTGAATGAGTTTAAAATAGCTCTACTGTTTTTCAGAAGCCTAAACTAAAATCCTGTATACACGTATGTTGTACTAAAACAATCTCATTGTTTTTGCAGAATTGCTGCTTGTATTTGGGTTAAAATATGCTTCAAAAATTCCAACCATTTTCTATACCACTTGTCATCATTAGGATCATGGGTAAGCTAGAGCCTATTCCAGCTGAAGGCAGTAAAATAGAAACTATGAAATTATTATTTTTTTCGGTTCACAATATCACCGTATCAAGGTATTATTATTATTATTATTACTATTGTGAGCCGCCCTGTGATTGACTGGCGACCAGTCCAGGGTGTACCCCACCTCTCGCCCAAAGCCAGCTGGGATAGGTTCCAGCATACCTGTGACCCTAAAAAGGATAAGCGGCATAGAAAATGAATGAATGAATGAATGTATAATTGTGAGCCATACATCATCTATCATACTGTGTTGTACCGTATTGTGGGGTAACCTGAGATTCCCAGTACTACTCCCAATACTTCGTGTGATCCAAATAATAATTTTTTTTTTCATTTTCCAGTAAATAGTTACAGTCTGGGATGGATTCACTCATCAACCATCATGTAGTCCATCAGATCCAAGACAATACACTTTGCTCTTTGTGAATTCAAAAAAATAAAATGGCTGATTTTCTATCAAAGTAAAACCAATTGGTTGTTCATGATTTACTGAAATGTTTTAACCAAGCAAAAATGTTTTTTCTGATTATTCGATTAATGAAAAACATTTTCTGTAGAAGACTCAACAAAAATATTTGATAGGTGCAGCCCTAAAAAGCATACATGTTGGCAGATCTGCACTAACATTTCAAGTGCTACCTGCCACTCACACCCCCAACCCCGCCCCTCCACACACATTTGAATATAATCATTTATGATGCTGCACAATTGTATTTGAATTCAGTCATTGTTTCGCATATTAATTATTGTTTTTTTGGTACCAACTGAATACAAACACTACACACACAAAAGCCTTTGTTGCATCATCATTGTCAGATCCTTAGGAAATGTACATTTTTGACAACACAATCATGTCCTCAGATAAGAGATTTGTTTTTAAGATTCTAAATAACACCGACACACAGGAGACACAAGAGAACACAACTAAAACATATAGAGGCAACACCCAGCTCACCAGACGTGACAATACACAAGATTGAGTCCTCGAGAACAAGACAAGACGAGACTTTAACATTAATTTTAAGACAACTACAATAAAAAAAATGTGACTAGACAAACAAACTTTTTTAATTAACCGAGTCACAAACCTGTGGAATTTTGAAATGTTTACTGTCCTATAAATTGACACTACACAACAACAAACCATAATAATGCAATATTTCCTTTAATATTTCCTCTGTAAAGTTGTGAACTGGACATTTGTGACATGTATTTTCTCACAGGCAATTCATACTGTCTGTCCATTTGGAGAATTTCTTGAAACTAAGGCTTTTTGACTGTATTAAAACCAGCAACCTTTTTGCGATGTAGCCAAGTACACTTTCTGTGAATGCACACCGTTTTGTGCAGTTCCGTCTATTTACTTTGCTGATCAAACGTCTCAGTGTGAGTTGACTGACGAAGGCTCTGCATCTCCGCGTGCAGTTTTTCCCCCAGATGGAAAAGTGGGTCCGGTGTATATGATTGAGGTACGTGCGTCAGTCCATCCATGTTGATGGGCTCACGCTGCTCATTTGGTCTGAAGCTAGAACATTCCTGCAGGGGCTGTAGCATTTCCCCTCCTAATTTCTAATACTTTACCTTGCATTGTGCCTCATAAGGCTGACTTGCTGCACTGTGTGTGTATGACAACACCCAACTCCTGCCCACAGAGACAAAGCCACTTTATGACAAGCTGCCTTTTGGAACGCCAAAGTTTTATAGACGGCCACCTAGAAGGCGTTTAGGTGCTGAAACAAAGCACAGAGCAAATCCTCTTCCTGCCTGTTTCGAGTGAAAATTATTGAATTCGTTTTCATTTATCGTGTGATTAATTTATCATTAACTCGTGACATGCCTACTGCAGACTACCTCAAAGGAAGTCAGCCTTGGCACAGACAGCTTTTCATTTAAAGCCATCACAAATGGAATAACCTTCTAGATAGTATGAAACTATGTTCTGACCTGTATGATTTACTTTCAAACATCAGAAAAGTATTTCTGGGAAATCAGCAATGTCAATATAAACTGTAATTATGGAATACTAATCTGTACAAGTAAAAGTGATGTAATCATTTTAAATTGTTGATAGGGGGGTGGTGTTAATGACTGTAGACTGTAGTTATATGGTTGAATATACAATATCAGAATCAGAATCAGAAAAACTTTATTGCCATTGTAAGTGAACAATTCACGAACTAGGAACTTTCTCAGTGCAACGTAGAATTCTAAGTAAGCATAGAGCATGAAATAAACATAGAACTAACTAAACATAGATCCCTGAGTAAAAAGGTGAAATCACTGATAAGTAAAGGCATGAGAGTGTTTTTAGTGCAGGTATTATAAGGTGCCAATAGTACTGGTTATAAAGTGAGCATAGTGAGCATAGTATATGGAAGTATTTGATCATTTTACTGATTTACTTGACTGCATACGGAGGGTGGCTGTAAATAAATCTGCTGTAGATAATCTCTTTTAATACAGATAAATGTGTTTGGACATTGTTGTAAATAAATAAGAAACTAAACAAGGCCAGCAGAGAAGGCTTTGCTGGCCTTGATGGCACATCACTTGCCTCTCAGCACTCAACATTGTGGTGCAGAGGAGCATGATGCAATGTGCAGTTATGTTGGACTGGAGATGAGTATACACCACAGATACTTAGGAGTGAGTCAATGTTAAAAGTTAAGAAACTAAACACTCTCGCAGCCAACATCTGGCTTGTGTTTGCAAACTAATGTACAAACCACATACATATACCAGGAGCATGGCGACTAAATTGTCCATTAGAGTGTGAATGTGAGTGTGAATGGTTGGACGTCTGCCCTGCGATTGACTGGCGACCAGTCCAGCGTGTACCCCTCCTCCCGCCCAAAGTCAGCTGGGATAGGCTCCAGCATACTCGCGACCCAAATGATGAGGATAAGCGGTATGGAAAGTGGATGGATGGATCTACCAGGAGCACCAAGCATGATGCAGCTGTTTGGGTGGGCCTGCTCCAGCACGATGCATGCGTGCGGGAATGCACCACTACCATTTCAGCAGGGAAAACACCGTCTCCTCGTTAGATGCACTTGTTTCATGAGAAATGGAAGAATGCTTCTTCTTACGTGAAGTCTTGGTTGAAAGAGGCGCATCCAAACTGGAATCCGGGTCCAGCAGGACCACCGGCAGCCTCTCCTGCCTCCATTCCGATTCCCAGCGACCTCCCTCCCTCCCTCCGCCGTGGATTGGAGGCCTGGGATCGGCTGCACCTCTTCGCTCGATGTCGGCGAAGGACGACTCCAATTTGCCAGAAAAGTGGAGCACTCGACGTGCGAGTGACTTGTAAAAGTCTTGGCGGAGGTTTTACTCCTTCGAAAAAAGATCTAATTTACACTTCAAGTCCAGACGTTTCGTCAAGGAGCTTCATCGCCGTCGAAAGAAAAAAAAGCAAGCAAAACAAAAACAGCTGACGGCGGACGTCACAAGCTTGCCTCTTCTGATTGGGTAATATTGGACTACATTGTCACTGTCTTGGATTGTGAATGGTTAGATGTGCGGACGCGTTTTATTGGCTAACTAGAGTAAAACTAGCTTGTCCAGCATCATAACAATTGAATGGGAGTCAAGCTGCCTGTAAGTGCTGAGCAAAATTGCTTTGCCAAGAGAGACTTCATAATCCAAATGAGTCTCCCTTGACATTAGACAGCGTTTATTATGAATGAACCACATTTCGATGCCGGACCTGACCTGAAAAGGGATGGGTGGGGGGTGCAGAAGAACCTCACAAACAGATTTCAACCATATTAGAAACTACCATGATAATCACAATTACAGCAACAACCGGAACAGTCACAGAGCAAAATGACCCAAAATAAAAGAAAAAAAGATAAATAAAAATTAATAATACATACATATATATATATATATATACACACACATATTGATATACATACACACATATATATATACATATACATACACGCATATATACACATATCCATGCAGTACATACATACATACACATACAGTGTGCATATATATGTATAAACATACGTACTAATAATAATAACCATAAAAGAAAAACAACGAGAAAAACAGAACCTCATGAACAATGACCATCCAGATGACACAACACAACTGAAACACGTCTACATTAAATCTACATTGCAGTGACAGAAGGACTTCATCACAGTGAAACAGAGAATGAGGAGATGTTCGTGGTAAACACAGCCATGCATCCCAAACAAAGGGGTGGTGCAAGGGAGGTGCAAGGGAGACAAGACAGGACGCCACGCTGCAGCCGAGCAAGGGCCACAGGAGGGGATGGACGCCAACAGCCAGAACACCTGCGGGGGGCCGGCCAGCTACGGGCAAGCAGGGCATCCGCCCCAGAGCCCCCGGGCACAGAAACCACCCGCCCCCTCAAACCAGGGGCCACATTCAACACCCCGGGAGCTCCAGGCTGCCCCAGACACAACTGTCGCGGGCCATCACCTACCCCAACGCCAGAGGCAGGCACCCGTAGAGGTCCCATGGGTTTGCCCCCCCTCAACAGAACCCCGTCCACCCCACCCCTCGTGCTCACATACCCCTGCCCCAGTACACAAAAACCCTGTTCCCCCACTCACACATGCCCTCACGCATAAACACACCCCATACAACCACACACCTACATTATCACATATGCACCTGGAGTTCCACCCCCCCCCCCAATGCAGCGAGTAGCACCACCGCGAGCTCCCTCGAGACACAGGGCCGTACCACCGTACCCGGCTGCCGGAATTCAAACAGCGGCCCTCTACCCCATCAGTAGCTGCAACAGCCACAGCCCTATGCACACGCACACACACACACACACACACGATGATCCTCCTCCCAGCATTGCAGCCGGCTGAGACCCGGAGCCGAACCAACCCACTCCCCCCGATACCCCCCTCTCCAAGCGGCGTCCAAGAAAACAGGGGTGTAAAAGGACCCTCTAATCCCCGCCCTCCCCCACCCAACTAAGAGTGTTACGAGGTGTGAGATGTTAAAATTGAGGAGCCGAAACTGCGGGACACCATGGGCAGAACCATATCGATGGCTAAGCACGACTGAGTAGTTCTGCCCACCAGGTGACACGGGTCCCGCCACCCCATAAATGAGTGTGAGGTGTCTGTGAGTCTATGTATAGTCAGTAAGTTATAATTAAAACTGGGGAGTTTGCAGCCCCCAGGGCACCACAGAAGGAGGTCAAGTTTGTGACCCCCCCCTGCCACACCTCCATGGAGCACACGCACTCCCCAAGATCCTATGTGCTTGTTTGCAGGGGGTGGGGGAGCCAGGGCCCGAGGGATAGTAGGTCTGAGAGGGAAAAAAAATTTCCCTCCCAGAAGACGAGCCAATAGGCAGTAGGCACCCCTGTTCCCTGGGACCCACCGCGGGGAAAGGCCGGCACAAGGAGAGGTTATTCATAGGCCCCGGACGCCCAGCGACCACAGTCCGGAAGCAGCCCCTCCCAGATGCCACACTCAAAACCCACAGGTACGCCGCTGTAGGAGATCCCGGCGGCCCGCACCCCCAAACACCACCACAGCCATCATCTCCCCGTACCCGAGAGGAACCCGGGTGTCACACCCCACCACTCGGAGAGGCAGCAACCCTCCAGGCACAGTCACACCTCACCCCCCACCACTGCCCCCAGTGCCCACACAACTGTTTAATCCCCTGCACCCAACATACACAGTAAAACTATATTCACGGAGACGTTTTTTGTCCCGCCTCCCATAAAAGAGTCATCCCTTTCAGCTCTCAAATTGCTCCCCAGATTTGTTTGTTGGTAAATTCATTATTACCAAAATACACGTAAAAGCAATTTCTAATGTAAAACTATTGAAGCTTGCAGTCTTTGTCAAGCCCCATGAGTCAGTGAAACTGGCAGACTTGCCAAGCACCTGGGAGTCACTGACTCCCCACTATTTGACAAGCACTGAGTTGTCGTAACAGCACCACAATCAATGACATGCTACCCGGTTTCCCTGTTTAATGTAGATAGCATAACCGCGTGAGTAGGTGAACGATCTAACGTGCACGAGTAGCCGTGAGTCTTGTAAGTTTTGAACAACCCTTTCATGACTCGCACACCTTTCACGAGCTGTAGAGTATCCAAATGTCTTTTTCACGCAGAAAGTACCCAAAACTACACACATTACGTTTGTTTGTTCTTTTTTTGCTCACAATATATACTGAGCAGATACACCCACATAATCTTGGTGAAGAACATAACTCCCACTTACACTCCTTTTAATTTTTGATGCTTCACACACTCAAGGTGCTGTGTCGTGTCTGCAGTCTTGTGATAAATGTCTTCCAAGGGCTTCCCACGCAACGCTAGATGTCGTTTGGACGTTGTTTTTTGTTGGTTCGTCATTGATTTAAGCCAGAAATACAACAGCACCGAGCTCAAATTGTGCCAGTGGTTAACCACCAGGGGGGAGCAATTGAGTCGCTGTGGCGACCCCTGAAGGGGTAAGCCAAAAGGAAAAGAAGATGGCTTTCTTGTGCAGTAATTTGATTATGCTTTTATTTTCTATCCTCACAATATTTTATCCTTGTCTTTATTGAAATGGACACAGTACATTACAACACTATGTAATGTCACTATGTAAAGTCAACTCTATGATTTTTTTAAACTATAATTTTTAACAATGGAGGGACGGCACTTTCAATTTTGGTTTGCATTTTGAATATTTTTTTGTTAAATGGGACAAACATTTCTTCGAAGCCCATTTCGTATGATGATTTTTTTCATAAGTCGAAGTTCCACTGTAGCTGCTTTCCTCCAGAGCACTGGCATTGCAGTTGTTTTGTATTCACTCCAATTGAAGATTAAATTGTTTAACTTATTTCTTGTTCTCATATTAGTATTGTGACGGCTATTAAAATAAAAAAATAAAAGAATCCAAAAAAAGGGTTTGTTCTAACACAGCACACACATGTTTCATATTAAAGAGCTGCTGGAAAATTAATCTTGGAGATTAATAAAATATCTATCTATCTATTGATTTGTCTGTCTGTCTGTCGCAGGTTCGATCGGATGTATTGGGAGTTCAATAAATCCAAATAGAAGGAGAGGTAAACACAGCTATTTATTTAAACACCAAGCCAAAGTAAAACAGGCGTCTGGGCTAATTACCTTTCCCTGCCAGCACAGAAACTACATGAGCCTTATGACAGCAGATCAGCAAGAGCAAAGTATCTCTCCCTGCCCAACTTTTTTACACTTTAGGACGTCTTTGTCGTCTTCGCCTCCGTCTTGCCAACAGTTCGTTGTTGCTGTGTCCGTCAATCGGCCCTCCTCCCCCGGAGCAAATGGCGATCGGGCCAGTCCAGGTGTCATCTTATCTGCATCTGCGCTTCCTACCTCCTTTCACGCTTTGTAGCTGCCAGACCTCGGTGCCGCCTTGTTTTGCTTCTCACGATAGCCCAAAAATGAGGATTCCGTGGGCCTTTGATGCTCCAACGTTGTTGCCTGTCTATTGATGTCCTGCTTTCTGTGTGTGTGTGTGTGTGTGTGCTCAATTCTTCTCTATCTATCCGTCCGTCCGTCCGACCGTCTGTCCATCTATCTATCTACTTTGTGATCAAAGTACTAACAATTAAGCTTTGCAGTGTTAAGTTAGGGGATACATGTTTTGGCCATTTAGTTCATGTATTCTCATTTTTCATTCATCCATCCATTTTCTATGCCACTTATCCTCATTAGGGTCGCGGGTATGTTGGAGCCTATCCCAGCTGACTTCGGGCGGGAAGCGGGGTAGTATGAATAGCAGTATTTTGAAATGGAAAACGTGACTTTGTCACATTGTTGTGGTTCGAGACACAGAGAGCCTTGTTCAGTGCATTTAGTGCATTTTAAAGTGTCATTTCTCTCTTTGTGTCAGTGAAGTCAGTGTGCATAGCGTGTTAGCAACTGGGAAAAGCTAAGTGTATCACACCTACATCAAAGAAAATATAATTGTTTTCACAAATACATATAGTTTTTTAATGATCCTTTTCACATGTTGAAACCTTGTACTTTACAGAGACAGGCGTTTAATGCATACTTGTGCAAAGTAATCAGGATCTGGGCTTGCTTGAGGTGGGCAGGTGTAAAATCCATGCATCATCTGAAAATACAATCTGACTATTATTATGGCAGAAATGTATTCCTTTTTTTTCTTGTTTTGTCTTGTCCAGCATCATAACAGTCAAGCTGCCTTTAAATGCCCACACCCACTCGCACACACACACACGCACGCACACACACACCCACGCACGACTGCACTCTTCCCAGCACTGCTGCCGACCGAGACCCGGAGCCGAAACAACCACTCTCCCCGACTGCCCCCCGCCCCAGGGAGCGTCCAAGAAAACAGGGGTGTAATATAACCCTCTAATCCCCGCCCCCCCACCCAACTAAGAGTTTTATGAGGTGTGTGATGTGTTTGTGTAGGCAGTTAAAATTGAGGAGCCGAAACTGCGTGACACCATGGGCAGAACCACTTCGCCGCCTGAGCACGACTGAATAGTTCTGCCCACCCTGTGACACAAGTCCCGCCACCCCAAAAATTTATGTGAGGTGTCTGTGAGTCTATGTATAGTCAGTAAGTTATAATTAAAACTGAGGAGTTTGCGACGCCAGGGGACCACAGAAGGAGGTCGTGTTTTTGACCCACCCCCTGCCACACCCTCATGGAGCACACGCACTCCCCAAGATCCTATGTGCTTGTTTGCAGGGAGTGGGGAGACGAGGGCGCGAGGGATAGTAAGACTGGGAGGAAAAAAAAAAAATCCCTCCCAGAGGACAAGTCATTAGGCAGTGGGCACCCCTGTTTCCCAGGACCCACCGCGGGGGAGGTGGCGGCACGAGGCGAGGTAATCTATAGGCCCCGGACGCCCGCAGTCTAGGAGAAGGCAACAGGCACGCCACTGTAGGAGATTCCGGCGGCCCGCACCCCCAAACACCACCACAGCCATCCCCACCCCGTATCCGAGAGGAACCCGGGCAACACACCCCACCACTCGGAGAGGCAGCAACCCTCAAGGCACAATCACACACCTCACCCCCCACCACTGCCCCCAGTGCCCACACCACTGTTGAATCCCTTGCACCCAACATACACACAAACCCACACTGACACTCAGCAGCACTCGTGCACACAAACCTACACCCGCCCAACCCCATGGACACTCCCCCAACCCAGGTCCTCCCAGGCAATCTGGCACCGGGACACGCACCCATCCACCCCCGCAGCAGCGAGTCCTGGCCAACCTAGATTCCCTCGGTGGTCAGATACCCCCCCCCCCATTCCTACATCCGGGTAGAGGGAGCTCCCGTAACCCAGGGCCCAGGAGCGCCGCCCCACCCACACCCAGCCAGACAAGTCACCCGACCCGGGGCCCGACGGCCACAACCCAGGCCTTACCCCGTGGCCCCCCGCCCCACCACCAACCGGTCGCCTCGGCATCAGACCTACCCCAGCCTCAATAGAAATAAACACCGGGCCCCCGCAGAGCAGCGCAGCCCAGCCCCCCTCCCCAAGGGACCACCGCCCGTATGCCCCTGGCACCTCTGCCAGCCGCCAAACTCTCAGAGTGAAGTGAAAGAGCTAATCACCGCGGACCAGAGTGAATGAGATTGGTCCAATTGATCGTTTAAAAGTAGACATTGTCTCACAAGAGATATGATTGAATAAAAGGTTCCTAAATTGGTTCATACTTAGAGTGGCTTTTGTTTTCCAATTCATGAGAATAGTTTTCTTTGCGATGCATAACGCAGTAAGGGCCATACGTGAGGTGTTATTATCGATATTGATGCCACCTAAATGGCCAAGTAAACACAATGTGGGGTGTGCTGGAATATTCCATCTGGACCAAGTGGACAGCTCCTCACATACCTGAAGCCAAAACCTTTGGACAGGAGCACAATACCACACAGCATGTATATAGTTATCAACAGAGTTATTTGTGCACTGTGAGCAAATATTTGACTTTGTGAGACCCATCTTGAACATCCTTTGTCCTGTATAATGAGTCCTATGAAGAATTTTGAACTGAATCAGCTGTAGATTTAAGTTTTTCGTCATTTTAAATGTATTTGAACATATTTGTATCCATGTGTTTTGATCCAAATTACTGAGTAGGTCTGTTTCCCATTTTGCAGTCGGTAGGTGTATTAAATCTTCTGCTTTATTGTTAAGCCTATATATTTTTGATAATAACTTTGGGGCGCAGAGGTTACAGAATTCTGCCACCTTGGTTGGCATTTGCAGGTTCAATTGATTGGGCGTGTATTTTTTTCCTATTATAGATTTGATTTGGTGGTATTCTAAAAATTTGGTGCTGCTGATTCCATATTGGGAGGTGAGCGTATCAAATGACACAAACTTTCCTTCTACTATGATATTATCTAAGTGTTTTATCCCTTTGTTTTTCCAGAGAGAAAAGTTTATCATTATTTTATTTTGTAGGATGTCAGGGTTGTTCCAGATGGGTGTCAGCTTACATGGATAGAGGGAACATTTGTTTATTTTAAGAAATTCCCACCAAGCTGTCAGAGTGGAGCTGATGTTCATACTTTTGTAACATTTATGATGTTTAATGGTTGAACTGATGAATGGTAGATCACAGATTGCTAGATCATCACACAGTGCTTGCTCTATATCTCGCCATGGCTCGTCTGGATAACTCGGTTTGAGCCATTTGGAGACATATTGCAGTTGATTGGCTAAGAAATACTGAGAAAAGTCCGGAAGCTCTAAACCACCCCTGCCTTTGGTTTGTTTTAACGTATTTAAGCTGATACGTGATGGTTTGTCTTTCCAAAGGAATTTAGAGATGTGGGAGTCCAGTGACTTGAACCAGTTGGAGGATGGTTTGGTGGGTATCATTGAAAACAAATAATTAATTTTCGGTAAAACCATCATCTTGACGGCAGCCACTCTCCCCATGAGTGATATGGGTAGACGTCTCCACCGCAAAAGATCACCCTCAGTTGTTTTCAAAAGCTGAACGTAATTCAACTGTGTCAGCTCTGACAACTTGGGTGAAATGTTTATACCCAAATATCGAATATTTCCTGTCCGTATTATGGCATCAGGTATACCCTTAAAGTGACAGTTAATGGGTAGAGCTGTGGTCTTAGACCAGTTGATAGAGTAATCAGACACTGATGAGTACTTGTTTATAAGTTGAATCGTGCGGGAAAGGGACGCTTGAGTATTCTGGAGAAAAAGTAATACATCATCAGCGTAGAGACTTATTTTGTGATCCATTTCTCTGGTGCGGATCCCTTTGATTTCTTCATGTTGTCTGATGGCCGCTGCTAAGGGTTCGATAAATATGGAAAACAGTGAAGGGGACAGCGGACAGCCCTGCCTTGTGCCTCTGTGAAGGCTAAAGCTTGAAGAAGTTTGATCATTGGTCCTCACACATGCATGTGGGTTGGTATAAAATATTCTGACCCAATCAATAAAACCCGGTCCAAACCCAAATTTATTTAATGTTCTGAATAGGAAGTTCCAGTTTACCCTGTCAAATGCTTTTTCTGCATCTAGAGAAAGGATAATAGTTTCCAAATTCTGTATGTAAGAATAATCTATGAGGTTAATTAATCTTCGTGTGTTAGTTGATGAGTGTCTACCTTTAATAAAACCGGTTTGGTCTGGATGGATTATGGAAGGAGTAATTTTCTCTAACCTTCTAGCCAAAGCTTTACTGATTATTTTAAAATCTACATTAATTAAGGAAATTGGGCGGTAGCTAGATGGGAGTGTGGAGTCTTTTCCTGGTTTTAATAAGAGAGTAATATTAGCTAAGTTCATAGTTGGAGGCATTTTATTTTTCTCCTTTATTTCTAATAGCATTTTGTAAAAAGTTGGCTCCAGTGTAGTCCAGAATTCTTTGTAGAATTCAGCAGGAAAACCATCTGGGCCTGGGGCTTTATTATTAGGCATTAACTGGAGAGCTTCCTGGAGTTCGGCAACAGATAGAGGTGAGTCCAGAGATGTTTTCTGGTTCTGTTGTAATATTGGTAGATTTAAATTATTAAGAAACAGATTTATATCATCATCTTATGGGCCTTATAGTGGTGTGCATAATGCTTTATAAAAATCCCTGAAAATCTTGTTTATTTTATCAGGGTCATGGTTGAACATGACTCTAGTGTAACGGGGTCAATTTGGTTATTGTAAATAGGTTATTACTATTATATAATTACACAAAATATATGTGGAAATTATACCTGATGTGTTCATAGTGTCATGACATAAACGTGGAACATCAACATCTGTCACTGTGTACCCCCTACTGCTCTAATTAGTGTGACACCTCTCATTATAAGTTTTAGCCACGCCTTTCTACTTCCCTTTTTGTTCGTGATCTCCATGTTAGAAGTAGGAGTCCGTATGGCTCCAAAAATGTGTTCTTAAATTTAAAACTTTATTTAATTATCCTTTCTAGTCATGTGTCATTGTGATCTTTAGGGGCACGCTCAATCTACACATTGTGACTGGATCGTCTTTTTGTAACATTTATCAGCCCCCCAAGAGTAAAGAAAGTGGAACTGCAGCACCTCTGTGTCAGTCGTCACTCGAACAACGTCATCCACAACGCAGAGAGATAAACACCACCGGTTACATGCTCTATTTATTGACCCATAATTCTGACCTAGTGTGTTAAAATTTTTGTGTGTTTATCTTGAGAGTTCATCTTCTCAATCCCACTGACATGCCTTCCGTAGAGGAAACAGAGTCTGAGAATAAGTTTATGGACAGTTCTATCACCGTGGATGAAGTAATTGGGGTAGTTAAATCACTCCTGAGTGGCAAGGCTCCGGGGGTAAACGAGTTTCACCCTGAATTCCTCAAGGCTCTGTATGTTGGGGGACTGTGTTTGTTGACACGCCTCTACAACATTGCATGGAAGTCAGGAACAGTACCTCTGGACTGGCAGACCGGGGCGGTGGTCCCCATTTTTAAAAACGGTGACCGGAGCGTGTGTATATAGGGGGATCACACTCCTCAGCCTCCCTGGAAAAGTCAACTCCAGGGTGCTGGAGAGAAGGGCACGACCGTTAGTCGAACCTCGGTTACAGGAGCTGAAATGTGGTTTTCGTCCCGGTCGTGGAACACTGGACCAGCTCTACACCCTTGCAAGGGTACTGGAGGGTATGTGGGAGTTTGCCCAACCGGTCTACATGTGCTTTGTGGACCTGGAAAAGGCATTCGACTGTGTCCCTCGCGTGTCCTGCGGGGGGTGCTTCGGGAGTACGGGATTGATGGCCCGCTACTACGTGCCATTCGGTCCTTGACCAATCGAAGCAGGAGCCTGGTTGGCATTGCCAGCAGTAAGTCCAGCTTGTTTCCCGTGAACGTTGGCCTCCACCAAGGCTGCCCTTTGTCACCGATGCTGTTCATAATCTTCATGGACAGAATTTCTAGGCGCAGTCAAGGTGTTGAGGGAGGCCAGCTTGGTGACCTTAGGATCTCGTCTCTGCTATTTGCAGACGATGTGGTCCTTATGGCCTCATGAGGCTGTGACCTTCAGCGTTTACTGGAGCGGTTTGCAGCTGAGTGTGAAGCTTCTGGGATGAGACTCAGCACCTCCAAATCCGAGGCCACGGTTCTCAGTCGGAAACGGGTAGACTGTACTCTCCGGGTTGGGAGTGAGGTATTGCCTCAGGTGGAGGAATTGAAGTATCTAGGGTTCTTGTTCACGAGTGAGGGAAGGTTGGAGCGTGAGATCGACAGACGGATCGGTGCAGCATCTGCAGTAATGCGGTCGCTGTACCGGACCGTCGTGGTGAAGAGAGAGCTGAGCCGGAAGGCAAAGCTCTCTGTTTACCGATCGATCTACGTTCCCACCCTCACCTATGGTCATGAGTTATGGATCATGACCGAAGAACAAGATTGCGAATATCAGCGGCGGAAATGAGTTTCCTGGGTGGCTGGACTCACCCTAAGAGATAGGGTGAGGAGCTTGGCCATCCGGGAGGAGATCCGAGTAGAGCCACTGCTCCTTCACATCGAGAGGAGCCAGTTGTGGTGGCTCGGGCATCTAGTCCGGATGCCTCCCGGGCGCCTCCCTGGTGAGGTGTTTCGGGCATGCCCAGTCGGGAGGAGGTCCCGGGGAAGACCTAGGACACGCTGGAGAGACTATGTCTCACAGCTGGCCTGGGAACGCCTTGGTGTCCTCCCGGTGGAGCTGGAAGAGGTCGCCGGAGACCGGGAAGGTCGGATTTCCCTACTGAAACTGCTGCCCCCGCGACCCGGACCCGGATAAGCGGAAGAAAATGGAATGGAATGGAATCTTGAGAGAGTGTGGTGTTTGAGTAAAAGTAGAAGTAAAAGTACCCTACATGAAGAACAATAATATGCTCTTGATTGAAACTTATATTTTATTGACAAATACATGAGAATATTTCTAATCTGATATCAAATTGTATATTCCAATTGTAGGATACAGTAGAGTAGACATGGAGTCAAATTCATTACGTGTACCAGGACCACAGTCATTGCCTCAGTACTGCAAATCAAGCACAAACATTAGACTTATCTAAGGATAACATTTAATGCATCTCGTTGATGAAAAATATTAAAATAAACAACAAATATCAATCAATATGGAGTTTCTAAATACGCCTTAACTTGAAAAAAGACCTGAAATCCATTGTGCAATGGTACATTCAATTGTGTGATAAAATATGTCATTGTGTGATGGAGAATTCCATCCCATTGTGTGATGGACTATTCTATTGTGTGAGGAATATTCCCTTGAATGGAATATTCCAATTGTGTGATGGAACATCCCATTCTGTGATGAAACATTCCATTGGAATATTCCTTTGTGTGATGGAATATTACATTGTGTGATGGAACATTCCATTGTGTGGAATATTACACTGAGTGAGTGAACATTTTACTGTATGATTTAACACTCCACTGTGTGATGGAACATTCCACTGTTTGATGGAACATTCTACTTTTTAATGGAACATTCCATTGTGTGATTGAATATTCCACTGTTGGATGGAACATTCTACTTTTTAATGGAACATTCCATTGTGTGATTGATAGAACATTACACTGTGTGATGGAACGTTGCGGTGTGTAATCGAATATTCCACTGTTTGATGGAACATTCTACTGTTTAAAGGAACAATCCACTGTGTGATGGAACAGTCCAATGTGTGATTGATGGGATATTCCATTGTGTGATGGAATATTCCAGTGTGTGATTGAATATTCCACTGTTTGATGGAACATTCTACTGTTTAATGGAACATTCCACTGTGTGATGGAACAGTCCATTGTGTGATAGGTGGGACATTCCATTGTGTGGAATATTCCATTGTGTGATAGAACATCCAACTGTGTGATGGAATATCTCATTGTGTGATGGAACATTCCATTGTGTGGAATATTCCGTTGTGTAATAGAACATCTCAGTATGTGATGGAATATTCCATTGTTTGATGAAACATTCTATTGAGTATTTTATTATGTAAAGGAACATTCCAACTTGTGGCATTAACAATTTAGTTGTTAACAATGTATTTTTTGTGAATGCAAAAACATCTAACCATGTTTATTGTGTAACGTATCAATTGTACCTTCAAATCCCAGATGACCATGGCCCCATCCAGACCTACACTGCTGTATTTCTCCACTTTGTCTGTTCCCTTTACCGCACACAACTGCCTACAAATAAAAAAATAAATAAACAGTGGACATTAAGTGTCTGCCAAAAGCAGATTGAGACACTGGAAAGTTCATAGAGTCCACACTTCCATTTGTAACTCTTCAGTTGGAATTTAATTGAATTATTGCACATGTACAGTACTGTATATTGTAGATGAACGTCAACATATACAGTACATAAAAGTGGACGAAAACAATAATGAAAATGTAGTCTCATTGATAATAAATAAAGTACAACAAAAAAGTCTTACGTGATACTGTTCTGGTGCAGCGTGTCCAACTCGTTGCTCTCATCGTCAGCGGCGGCCTTCTTATCTAGGTTACGGAAGTGCTGCATGGCTGAAATGCCGCCTTTGGAAGATTGCTTGGGAATGTCCAGTTTCTTTACAAATTCTAGAGCACCTGCTCCTTTGTAGGTGAACTGGTAGGGACAGCAGTCGTGTCCCTGAAAGACACAAATGTACCGTGTAGGTTGATATTTTCAATGCTTTCTGTTTACTATGGAACACAAGAGCAGACTGCTGCCAACACCTGACCTGTGGGACCTGCATTTAGACCTGTATCACTGTACTGTTAGATAAACGTTATAAATAAACGGTAGTAACTAGAATATTGTGGAGGCTCTCAGTCATCCAGATGTTATCCATAATAGTAGAGATCAGCTCTGTTTCTGTGGTTGACTTCATTTACACATTATAGTTCATTTAATTGCAGTGAAATGCGTCAACAATGAGGTTGAACAGAGTCAACTGTCCTGATGGTGTTACACTTGATGTTAGCTTTTCACCTGCACAGATGCTAAAAAATGCTGAAAAGTTTGCTTGTACTTCACGTCAAAAGATACTGATTCAAGAACCTGCAACAAGTACTTGATGCTCATATGGTACAAATACGTCTCATGACTCTTGCATGCACCTGGAAGTGGGGCACGATGTCGAGCGTCTGGTGAACGGGCCTGCACCCATGGGGCCCGGTCGGGCACAGCCCGAAACGGTAATGTGGGTCGCCCCTCCCATGAGCTCACTACTCATGGGAGGGGCCAAAGGGGTCAGTTGCAAAGAGAGCTGGGTAGCGGCCGGAGGCAGGGGCCTGGGCTTTACGATCTTCGGCTGCAGAAGCTAGTTGTCGGTACTTGGCATGTCACCTCTCTGGCGGGGAAAGAGCCTGAGCTGGTGCGTGAGGTGGAGAAATTCCAGCTAGATATAGTCGGACTCACCTCAATGCACAGCAAGGGCTCTGGAACCAGTCCTCTCGAGAGGGGCTGGACTTCATTCCACTCTGGTGTTGCCGGCAATGAGAGGCGACAGGCAGGGATGGCAATTCTTGTTTCCCCCCGGCTCCAAGACTGCACGTTAGAGTTTAACTCAGTAAACGAGAGAGTAGTTTCCATACGCTTTCGGGTGGGGGGACGGGTCCTGGCTGTTGTTTGTGCTTATGCACCAAACAGCAGTTCAGAATACCCACCCTTTTTGGAGTCCTTAGAGGAAGTACTAGAGAGTGCTCCCTCGGGGGATTTCCTTGTTCTGCTGGGTGACTTCAACGATCATGTTGGCTGCGACAGTGAGACCTGGAGAGGTGTGATTGGGAGGAAAGGCCCCCCTGATCTTAACCCGAGTGGCGTTTTGATTATTGGACTTCTGTGCTCGTCACGGATTGTCTATAACGAACACCATGTTCAAGCATAAGGGTGTCCACGTGCACTTGCCACCAGAACACCCTTTGCCGCAGTTCGATGATTGACTTTGTAGTTGTGTCGTCGGACTTGCGGCCACATGTTTTGGACACGTTTGGTTTGTTGGTTCCAATGGTGGGGGAGGATGCCGGTCAGACCTGGCAGATCCAAACGCATTGTGAGGGTCTGCTGGGAACGTCTGGCAGAGTCCCCTGTCAGAAGGAGTTTCAACTCCCACCTGCGGGAAAGCTTTGACCAAGTTCCGAAGGAGGCAGCGGACACTGAGTCAGAGTGGGCGATGTTTCGTGCCTCCATTGTCGATGGGGCTGATCGGAGCTGTGGCCGTAAGGTGGTCGGTGCCTGTCGTGGCAATAATCCCAGAACCTGTTGGTGGACACCAAGCAGTAAGGGATGACATCAAGATGAAGAAAGAGTCCTATCAGCCCGTTTTGGCCCATGGGACTCTGGAGGCAGCTGACAGGTACCGGAAGGTCAAGCGGTCTGCAGCTCTGGCAGTCGCTGAGGCAAAAACCCGGACATGGGAGGAGTTTGGAGAGGCCATGGAAAACGACTTCCGGATGGCTTCAAAGAGATTCTGGACCACCATCCTCCGTCTCAGGAAGGGGAAGCAGTGCACAGTCGACACCGTGTATGGTGGGGACGGTGTGCTTCTGAACTCAACTCGAGATGTTGTGGACTGGTGGAGGGAATACTTTGAAGACCACCTCAATCCCACCGACACGCCTTCCAACATGGAAGCAGTCCCTGGGGACTCTGAGGCGGGTTCGCCTATCTCTGGGGCTGAGGTCATCGAGGTGGTCAAAAAGCTCCTTGGTGGCAAGGCCCCGGGGGTGGATGAGATCCGTCCGGAGTTCCTTAAGGCCCTGGATGCTGTGGGCGTGTCTTGGTTGACACGACTCTGCAGCATCGCGTGAATGTCAGGGTCGGTGCCCCTAGGCTGGCAGATCGGGGTGGTGGTCCCGCTTTTTAAGAAGGGGGACCAGAGGGTGTGTTCTAACTATCGTGGGATCACACTCCTCAGCCTTCCCGGTAAGGTCTATTCAGGGGTTCTGGAGAGGAGGATCCGCCGGATAGTGTGATAGTGCAGTGTGGTTTTTGTCCTGGTCGTGGAACTGGGGACCAACTCTATACTCTCGGCAGGGTCCTTGAGGGTGCATGGGAGTTTGCCCAACCAGTCTACATGTGTTTTGTGGACTTGGAGAAGGCATTCGACCGTGTTCCTCTGGGAATACTGTGGGGAGTGCTGCGGGAATATGGGGTATTGGATCACCTTATACAGGCGGTTTGTTCCCTGTATATTTTTCACCGATTCTGTTCTCTACTTTCATGGACAGAATTTCTAGGCGCAGCCAGGGCGTTAAGGGGTTTCAGTTTGGTGGCCGCAGGATTCGATCTCTGCTTTTTGCTGATGATGTAGTCCTGTTGGCTTCATTGAGCCACGACCTTCAACTCTCACTGGATCGGTTCGCAGCTGAGTGTGAAGCGGCTGGGATGAGAATCAGCACCTCCAAGTCCAAGTCTATGGTTCTCGCCCACGAAAGGGTGGAGTGCCATCCCCGGGTCGGGGATGAGGTCCTGCCTCTAGTGGAGGAGTTTAAGTACCTCGGGGTCTTGTTCACGAGTGATGGAAGGATGGAACGCAAGATGGACAGGCGGATTAGTGCAGCATCTGCAGTGATGCGGACTCTGCACCGGTCTGTCGTGGTGAAAATAGAGCTGAGCCAAAAGGCAAAGCTCTCAATTTACCGGTCGATCTACGTTCCTACCCTCACATATGGTCATGAGCTTTAGGTAGTGACCGAAAGGGTACAAGAGACCGAAATGAGTTCTCGCCGCAGGGTGGCTGGGCTCTCCCTTAGAGATAGGGGGAGAAGCATCGTCATCCGGGAGGGACTCGGAGTAGAACCGCTGCTCCTCCGCATTGAGAGGAGCCAGATGAGATGGCTCGGGCATCTGGTTAGGATGCCTCCCGGACGCCTCCCTGGGGAGGTGTTCAGGGCATGTCCAACCGGTAGGAGGCCTCGAGGAAGACCCAGGACACATTGGAGAGAATATGTCTCTCAGGTGGCCTGGGAACGCCTCGACATCCGCTGGGAAGAGCTGGACGAAGTGGCCGGGGAGAGGGACGTCTAGGCTTCCCTGCTTAGGCTGCTGCCCCCGCGACCCGGCCTCGGATAAGCGGAAGAAAATGGATGGACTCTTGCATGCAGGATTAACTGGCTAATTGCGTTGGAATGGTACTCTATCATGGCTGCAGTTATGTATCAAAGGGGGTGACAAAATTTATTCAAATTTGCATGTCAATAAAAATGAATTGTTGTGGGACAAAATTTGTATTCAAGTACTGGTTCGGACCCTATATAAGCACCACCACCATTTCAAATGTAGTGATTTGGCACCGGTGTTGAATAAGTGTGCCAAAGAAAAGCAAAGTCATCACCATGGAAGTGAAAATGAACATCATTATTAGCTCAGAGAGAGAAGACATGCCCAACATAACTGTCCGCTCGACTGTGGCAACCATGCCTTGCACTGTTACAAGGAGATCTGGGAGGAGAAGAAGATGTTATCCATCAAGACTTCATTTTATTGTTGTATTACATCTTTTTCTGAATGTATTTGATGTGTCCTTCCTGTGTTGTATGTACAGTGTGAGTGACTTAGTAATTCATTTAGCTCTCATTGGGGAAGAAGTTTCCACTTCCAGTAAATCTCGATTTACATCCCAGTCTAAGAATGTGACCAGTTTGTAACCTGAGGACCACGTGTACACCTTGTGTCCCAAACACACAAGCACAGGCACATCCATATAAAGGTGTGAGGCTGATACTTACGGCAGCAACAATGTGAGTGGGACTGATGTAGATGACACTTAGCAGTGGAAGACTGTCCAAGGTCAGCTGGGTTGTCCTGGAAAGTAAGGACATCAACAAAAGATCCAGAACGCAAGTGATCTTATCAAGTGAACTAATATGCAGAAGCCCTGTTCCATTCTTAACAAATTATTTTCATATTTAAGTTGATTTTTTGACCCTCTGTACCACATGAATATGTATAAGAATTTCGATATGTGAATTACATGGCTGCCATCAGCTGTCAATCAAGTGTCAGGTGTCATGTCGGTAGCACTTACTGCTTCCCGCTGCTGGCGTCGGCCACAGTGATGCTGCTGTTATGGGCCACCCAGGCCAGCTGGTCTCCACTGGGGGAGAAGGAGACACTGTGCACCCATCCCCCACAGTCCTTCTTCTCTAACATCATTTCCCCAAAAGGCATTTTGGCCCCCCAAGCAGTGGGCCCAGGCTTGTCCTCAATTTCCTTGATGTAGGCGGAGAAAATCCTACAATGTTCAAATTTCACACTTTTGAGCGCATGGATGGGATTCCATATAAACATAGATGGCACCACTATCATCTATGGCAGTGGATCCCGACGTGGGGTATGCGTACCCCCAGGCAGGAAGGAACTACATTTAAATGGTTGCAGTCGTATTTGTCAGATTGCCTGCAGTTTGTACACAGTAGTGATGGAGAATCCGTACACATGAACGGTCAGTCATTGCATCCCACAGCGTTCTGTGCTAGGACCGGTATTGTTCAGTCTTAGGTAATATCATTAGAAAACACTCCGTTAACTTCCGCTCCTATGCAGATGATGCACAACTGTACTTACCAAGGAAACCTAACCAAACTGGTCAGCTGTCCAAACTTCAGGCATGTCTTAATGACATTAAGAGCAGGAGGACCTAAAACCTTTTACTATTAAACTCAGATAATAAAAGTGAAATGGTTCCCAGCACCTCAGCGACAAGATTGCAAATAATAATGTCCTGAATGGTCTTGTTTCTCACCAAGCACAATAGAGTCAGAAACCTTGGTGTCATCTTCCGTCAGGATCTTTCCTTTAGTTCCCAAATATGGTAAGTGTCAAGAACAGCATTTTTCCATTTACCAAACGGACAGAAAATCAGAAAATTACTGCCACCACCAGATGGATAAAAAATTGTTCATGGTTTTGTGATCTCCAGGTTGGATTATTATTAGAGTTTAATAGGTTGTCCTAAGAAATCTTTAAAGACCCTTAAAATTCTGACACACAAGTCTTAACTGGAACCAGAAGAAAAATGCATATCTCACTCGCATTAGCTTCAATTTACTGGTTACCTGTACATTTTCAAATTGAGTTTAAAATGTTCCTTCTTACATATAAAGCACTTAACAGTCAAGCACCTGCATATCTTAAGCTCCTAGAACCCTATGAACCAGGTAGAACACTGTGCTCACAGAATTGACAATTACTCTTATTTTCTAGAATTTTTAGAAGTGTAAGAAGAAGAGGTAGCCTGTGGTATTTTTGTCCATTCATCAGGGAGAACATGTACAGTAATTGATGTTGGACCATCTCAAGAGGGCCCTCTGTGAACACCTCACCATCTCTAGTTGTCGTGAATGTGTTTGCCGTGTTTCAGATCAGGGTTCTGTGCAAGTTTTTCCACACCAAACCCATCCAAGAATGTTGTTGGGCAGTGGGGTGCAGTCATGATTGGAAGAATATACTGTAGTTGTCCAGAAGATGAAAAAGGAGCAATCATCCTTCAATTGAGTACAGTGCTCATTGGATATAGTGCATACATAATTAGACATTTTAAAAGCTAAGTTGCAATAATACAGTAATTGTACTACTTATCAACACAAATCAAACATAATGCACCTAAGAGAACATCGACAACAGTTAGTAGTATGCTTTTCTCCTGGGCTCGTTAGTTTAGGCTATCGGTTGGTGAAGACTGGAGAACAAAACTCAAGTTACCTGCAGTGAAGGTCTGCAGACCCGGCTGCCAAAAGAATGTTATTGGGATGCCAATCCAAGCTCAAAACCGTGGAGCTAATGGGCTTCTTGATGTGCTTACTCAACCACCTGGGGTCAGGAAGATCATTTTAAGCATGCATTCAACTTGGACATTTACGCTTGTGTAATCAGTACAGAGCACTTTCGGAAATACTTGAACATTCAAAATGACAACCGCAGAAAAATTAGTGCACTACTTTCATTTCAGAAAGCCATACCAACACAGTTTGTCTTCATCATTACTCTACATCGGCATGAAATCTACACTATATACCTGTATATTATCTATATGAACTCATGCAATAATACATACTGAATATATACTATATCATGTATTAATTTTTCCGATAGTGATGTATGGTTTATAAGTACGGGTTGGATCTTTACCAGTCATTCTCCTTCTCAAAGTAGCAGACAGAGATGAGGCGAGCTCCACTGCCCAGGGCAAACTTATTTTCCACAGGTGACCACTTGACACAGGTGGCTGCACGGTTGATGCGCACCAGGACCAAGGTGGGCTTCCACAAGCCGTCCTTCAGAGTCCACACGTAGGCGTTACGGTCAGACGCACAGGTCACGATGCGATTAGACACGGGCGCCCAGTCAATTCCTGAAAACATGATCAGGACATGAGTATAATTAAAAAATTTGTTTGGTCTGCCCTACAAGTCTTGCCTCTCTTCCTATAAAAAGGCAAAAGTAAAAAAAGATCTAGATATATTTCAGCATAAATGTATGCAGAAGCAAGGATGCTTCCTGTGAAAACATTTTTCACCCGTCTGTTGCAAGTGGATACCACCCTTACATTAGACACTCATGAAGGATTGTACCTGTGATTCGACCACTGTGCTCACTCAGTTCATGGATCTTCAACCACTCTTTTCCTTTCTTCTCATAAATGTTCACCACATTGTTGTTGGGGCTCACTGCAATCTCTGCAAGGAAGCAAACATGCACACTCTTTGCATATTGCACTGACAGCAGTTCATCTGGTTGCGTTCTAGTATGCATTCATGGTGTTTATCCACATTCGTTTGATTGAAATGACAGCCGCAATTTCAATCTTTGGTATGGATTAGTATTTCAACGCTATCCGGAGCAACTCCAAGAAACTGTATGAGCCTAAACAACACATAGGTTTACACATTTGAGTAGAAAATATAAAGATGGAATAATTGACCGGAATAAAGTAGTTACTCTGCAGTAACACTGTCGTGTGCTTTCTCTGCAGGAAGTCGTGTTGCGTTCACCAGCTTCTAATGATTAAGTAAACCACCTGTCAAAGTGACAGCTTTGGCATGCATGTCAGGGCATGAGACGGGGGGCAGATATTCAGGAGAGCAATGGAGAGAATTTTCAGATCCCATAGAGAAAGATTATGTCCCAGTCACAAGGGCCTGAGCATGTGTGGTAAGACCTGAAGTTATGAAATGAAGGCTCACACCCAGTTCTGTTCTTTGAGACGTGATTGTGGTCATGGGAGACTACCTGTCTGCAACACAACCAAGAAGGGTCTTCACACAGAGAAGCCAGGCAACAAAGTACCCAACCAGATAGACAACCTCATGGTCAAGAGAAGCTGGAAGATGCAAAAACCAGACCAAGTGTGAATTATAGCAGCTGCTTTTAGCAAAAATCTAAATCTTCCTGAAATCCTCCAAACAAAGCAATTGCCTCCGCTGATGAGATATGACCAAACAGCCATACCATTATAACTCCACACTGTCAGCAACCATTTCAACATACAAGCTGTTCCTGAGGAATGTTGGACTATATCAAGACAAGTCATTCCCAGATAAAAGATTTTGGAAAGCACCACTGAAATAGTTGGACACGGACGTACATATTATGCAATTTCGGCGGTAGTCACGTAATATTTCATATAATACTGTTATATTTGACAATCAGATGTAGGAAGAATAAAGCGTAAATCCCCTCAAAGAACCTACCACCAACACCCGTACACTGTAGATGCAGCATGAATGCCATCATAGGATTGAAAATCCATCTCCAAGCACCACTTTCTACACCAGGGGTTACCTGCCCGTAAACACCAGCTAGCCCCCAAAGACCACCGGAGGTGCCGCAAAAGACTGGTTCTCGGTTTTTCTCAGGTTTTCAGTTCAAAAGCTCATAAGCTTTGTTTTATGTAGGCTATGTTCTGGTAAAACAAGCATATCCTGTTAAGCTATGAAACACAAAGTTAGGAAAACGATCGGCTCTTGGCCCTTTTGGTTTGGTGAGTGTGGCTCTCAAAAGAAAAAAAGCCCTGCTCTATCTGACCGTATGTGTGATGTGCTCCTAGCCAGGGTGGCCTACATTTCTGGCGATGTACTTCTTCTTTTGCATGTGCAAACAGCTGGACTGTGCTACATACGTGTCTTGTCTTTATTCCAGGTGTGGCAGGAGAGAGGCTCCAGACCAAAAGTGTAGCGTGACATGTCTGAACAAAAGCTGCAGGAATGCGGCTGCGGGCCCACCGGGTCTGCTGATGTGTTGCTGCAGGTGAGGGGAGGGCACAAGGAAAATGCAATCATCAACGCTGGCATGTACATTTATAAATAGTGTGCATTCAAACAAGCCTTACTCAAGGCTTCATGTGCATGTTATTATTTCGCTGGGTGGGACCTTTGACCATTCACACTTTTCTATGTGACTAATGACTCTTCATGAAGGCAAAACTCGTGGAGCACATTTGATCTCTCTATCCATTCTTAACACACACTTGCTCTTATTTGGAACAGTCTTGCTTAAGATGATGTCTTCATCACAAAGCAGGTAGAAGAAGCCATAATCATAAGAATAACAGGTACACTGTGAGTTACACAAAGCAGCCATACTAATGTAGCAGTGCTTACAATGGTTATCAATTATACTCACTTGCTCGCAATTTATCTGTCAATCTTCATCTTCAGATTAGTTTAGGGTATGTATAGCACATAGAAAGACTTACGTAGTGGTGGCGTGAAGGTGCTTTATTCGTGGACTCTGGTCCGTCAACACGAATGCAGCAAGAAGGAAGCGGGTGTGTTTTGTTCTCAAGGGTGTGTGTACGGTGGGTGTGTCTCACTGTCAGGTGTTCACTTACACTAGGTGTGTGTGTCCGCAGGGTGCTACCATTTCAGCTCACTGATCAGTTTGTGTTGTTCCTCTGCATAGTTTGAATAAAATGAACTATTCATGAGATATTTTGTTAGACATTACACTAATTTGCTTCATCGCCTGTAAAACAAATCCAAAGGTTGAGTATATTGATCTACAATGGGTTGCTTTTAGCATATTTAATGTACAAAACATACTTTGATTCAATTTCCTTATCTCTCCTATTTTGCTTTGGGTGTTTTACTTTTATTTGGACATTTTTTGCAAAGCTATTGAAAATGTGAAGTGCTGAGATGAATAAAGTATCCATCTCTGACCCGGACATAGCACCTAATCATTTGTACTAAACCCTACGTCAACAATGCTGCCACACGCAACAATATATGCATAAAGTCAACATACACACATTTTTAAAACCCTTGCTGAATTGTATTTTTCCATTGTGTATAATAATACAATTATACTGTAAAGCATCGCTTTTTGTGGCAGAGAGATCAACACAAAAAACACCTTCACTCAATTCAATGTCTTTCACCTCATCCAGGCACCATTTCTATGTATTTGTGTGGTTTGGAAAATGTTTTCTGCCGGTAAAACTATTAAAGTGTGTGTTATGTTAGCATTTGGCCTTTCTGAAACAGAGGAATTGGATTATTGCATGATTTCTTCAGGGGAAATGGATTTTCGTAGACTCCTGGAAGAAATTACTGATGCTAATGTGAAGATCTTGTATTGTAACAAGTATTGTTTTTGCTTGCAGGACTTTAACAGTAAGTTGAACTGCTCTTCACATATTGCATTTCCACTTCATTTGACAGCTGCAGCCCCATTTAGGCCTATTTTGGAACGTATCAGGATTCACCTGTTTCCTTTTTGCGAGAGGACCAATCTCCACACAACCTAACAATTCTGAGACGATCCTACCGTGGTTCCTCAGCGTTGCTGTGGAATCACAGGAGTGCCAAAATGAAAAGTAAATACATGCGGACATATATGGAGAATCAGTAAAACAAAACTTGTGAAACAAATGTAGTCATATTGGGATTCCATTTTGTCATCGTGGACCCCCTGCGAACCTAGTGAGGATAAGTG
>QODF01000140.1:127657-144919 GCA_024372805.1 Oostethus manadensis
GGATGGATGGATGGATGGATGGATGGATGGATGGACATGTGGCATTTGTTCGTAGGGAAAGGCAGTCTAGAGGGAAGACCTATGCTAAGTAGAAGAATATGCTGAAAGCACCCCAGGTAGATGAAGATATTTATGTGTGTATGTGTACTACATTTTTTTTCTTTTTGTGTGATATCTTGTTCATACATTGAATATACTGTAACTATTTGTTCATATGTAACTATATGTTTTACTGTATGCGTGGAACATTCACTTTGCATTTGCTCTTCAAATATCATTGGTATGTTTGAATCGTTAAAAAAGAATATTAAGAACGACAAAAAAGCCTGGCTTGTCTTCATTAACGTTGTTGCTCTTTTCACTTTTACTTTCACTGTGATAACTCAACCATCCAATTATACTTAGTTTTATGAACAAATTTTAAGTATTTAGTATTAGTATTTATATATAGTATATATATAAATATATAGTATTTATTCACTATCAAATAGCCATTAAGTGGAACAAACTTTGTTGTAAAGAAAATAAATTATTTATTAAACATTTTTTCACAAATGTACACTAAAGATGTACACTAAAATTACACAATATGAAAAAACAAGACTAAAGTATGGACATAAAAGTTGAATTCAAGTTTCGAAGTAAGAAAACATTATTGATTGAGCAGTAAGTGCTCCAGAACTCTACAGAACTTGTTGAGAAGCCGACCAATGATAAATGTTCTACCCCAAATCACCAAGTACTTTATAGAAATATTTTTTTCAAGACGTACTTTCATAAGGCACCTTTCGTTTGTACAGGCACACACGCACTAACATACTTGGCCAACAGCCATGTTGTTTGGTTAGAGACAGTGCCGCTAAGGAAACGACAGGAGGCAGAGCTGAAGGTAGCAGAGATGAAGGTTCTCTTTGGGTGTGACCAGGATGGACAGGATCAGGAATGAGCACATCAGAGGGACAGCACATGTTAGAGGTTTTGGAAATAAAGTCAGAGAGGCCAGACTGAGATGGTTGGGACATGTCCAGAGAAGAGATAGTGAATATATTGGTAGAAGGATGCTGAGTCTTGAATTGCCAGGCAGAAGGCCTAGAGGAAGAGCAAAGAGGAGGTTTATGGATGTCGTGAAAGAGGACAGGAAGGTAATTGGTGCAAGAGAAGACAGGGTTAGATGGCGGCAATTGATTCGCTGTGGCGACCCCTGAAGGGATAAGCCCAAAGGAAAAGAAGAAGAACAGTTAGGGGCTGATGATCTGCTCAGACTTCAGTTGGGCAAAGGGAATATGACCTGTCCATCTTGAAATGCTGACTGGACAGCATGGAGGACAAGCTGGCAGAAAATGCCCGCCCACTGTTTGCTTTGAGGTAATATAGCATGAAAAAAAGTAGTGAAGCAAAATACAACAATGTCAGTAAAAGTTAGCCAAGTAAATAAGAATCTTACTAAAATGTGTTGAACCATACTTGAAATATGTTGCTGGTGAGTGATACATATTTCTATCATTGTATTATAGTGTAATGCCCCCTAGGGTGTTATGTATTGTGTTTGTGTTGCCATGAAATGTGTATTTAGGGGGGCAAGGACGGACAGGAAGTGAGGAGAGGGACACATTTTAGCTCGCCGTTGGTTAAGCCTGTTTTAGGGATTGTGATTCTGTGACTAAAATAAAAAGGCTGGTTCGGCCTCCAGTCTGGTGTTATAATATTGTGTTATAAGTGTTCTAATATTAAGAGCACACCTCTCACATTTGTGCCATTTCCCGTGGGATCTGGAGCAGGTACAGTGGATTGTTTACGGGGGAGGATGCTCTCTGGAAGACTGTTCTTATCAGGAAGGGGGACACCATATATTTGTTGCGTATAATCCCACATAGAGATAGAAGACACACACATAGTTTCATATTACAGGTTGTGCAGATGTCACACTTTTTAGTAACAGATTGATGGTAGGATGTGGGTTTGGAATGTTCTTTGAAACCCCCCAAGAGATGATGAGTGTGTTCCTGTGGTTAATGGCGCTCGAGCGGCGGTACAACTGCAGGTCAACACAAAGGGCAAGGAGGGAGTCAGACCAGTAAGCCCAGTTTATCACACCATGCAGAACTCCACACCAACCATTGGGGTTCTTCCGTGATTTGACGAGACATGAGGGACTAGAAGCCGTTTTGCACTCCTCATAACTGAAGAGTAAACTGACCATGCGTTTGGAAGTTGGGCTTGAAGAGTTCTGAGTTTAAGGTGAGTAATTCCCAACAGGAGCAACTGAATAAAGTAAGAACGACGACTTCCTTGTTTGAAGGCGGCTTTGAGCGAGCTAATTCATTATTTAGGTTTTGGTAATGGAAGGTTGTTCTTTTCTGACTACGGATGTGTAAAAGGACTTGTTACATGAGCTACCAAAATATTATCAAAGGTAATTGTTAGCTCTTACCCGTGAAAGCTTGTTCCCTGGATTTGGTTTGGGCAGGAAACACGCCCATGTGTGGTTCTCCTCTGACTCGAAAGAAAGCAAAAAGATTTTTTATGCTTTTAATGTTTTTAGTCGATGTATCCCCCGGCTTTGTTCTTTGTTTTCTTGTCATTATGATAAAAGTATATTTTGTATGCATGTTTTTGTCGAATTGTTATCGTATATCTATCCAGACTTTACGAGTATGTGCTAGGTTGGAGACCACCGACTGTTAAGAGACATAACATGTCCTCAACACATTGGACCATCTATCTTTTACTGAAATATTGCATGTCCTGCCAGCTGCTCCCAGCTTTCTTAAGGAAATACATGTGGAACTCTAAAGAGAATCAATAATACAAACATTTACAAAGGTAGTCATGTTGTAATTCCATTTGGTCATTGCTTTTTGTGTATTGCCTTTGTTTTTTCCATTTGATCACTGGTTTTCCTTTTTGGCTTTGTCTCCATTTGCGTTCCTCTTTGCTTTGCCGGATGCCTGACGAGCGATGGAAAAAGGAGTGCCTATTCGTGCCCCCGCCTACAGTCCTTTGCCAGGGTGAGTATACCTACCTGCTCACACTACTCCAACCTGCAGGGACTATGTGGTAGCTAAGTTTGAATGGAGCTTTTAGCTCAGGTGACCGGAAGTAGGTGACAGACAGGAAGTAACGCCACCATGCACATTCTTTGCACAAACATCTTGCTCAATGGAGTCCATACTGAAGCTGCTAAGAGAAGTGGCTAGCAGGCTGCATGGTCTGGCAGAAGGACCAGGGCCAACACACATTTGGAATAGTTCAGTATTCCTGTTATTAGTTGAAAAAAGACAGAAATGGGAGTTTATTTTCAGGGAGTTACAACTGAATGCACCAACTAACGTCGTCAGAGTCATGTTCATCACTTGGTGGCAAACAGTCTATGATGCTTGGTATACAACAAGACCTAGCAGGGTGACACGCAGCAAGGATTTGTGCAACCGAGCGTTCCCCTCTTTAAGCAACGCAACAAGAGAGCATCGAGTTTCCCGGACACTAGCGAGGTCACACAGCAGTCTGCTCTCATCTCACAATCTTCCCCGGTAGCGCAGAAACTCGGTGAGTCATCACTTTTATCCTTTCTTTTCTTAGGATTGCACTGCAAACCAGTAAATACTTTGGAATAGAGACTATTTTAATGTGACAAACTGCAAACAAACAGATCGTGAAGAATTACAACTAGTGATTCTTACTTTGTTAAGTGGTGATGGAATGAGTTCCAACTACTTCTTTGTTCCATTGCTCTGCAGTGGACACTGCTACACTGGTGTGTGCTTTTTTACTGCTACACCGGTCACTGGTATGTGCTTTCCTACAGGGATCACCATTCAGTGGGAGTTTGGAAGTATTTTTGTAGTATTTTTTCATATCTTGTTAATTGATAAGAGCTTTGCGGTGCAGATTGAGTGGTTCATTGGGATTCTGACGCCGCAAGCCGTCCAACAACATCTTCATTCCAGACTTCACTGATTGTCTAAAAGTAGCAGCAGTAGCAGTAGCTCAATCATTAACCGGTTGCCAAACAAATCATATTTATTAGCTACATTTCCTGGTAATCATCCAGGTGCTGGTAAGATGGCCGCCATGCATTGGGAGGCCAGACGGCGTCAGAGTTTGTTGGATCGCAGGATGGCAAGAGACAAACAGCAGGTAATATCGTATTCCTTTACTACAGCTGAAATACAAATATAGACACTATTTGAAATGTGCAAGTCATGAACGAGTCATTCGGAACTTTTTACTCAATTACTCATTCCCTGCAATACCCGTAGTATGCCATCAATAGTGCAACTCTTACTAGAACTGCATTTGTTTACATGTATCATTTTGTGTCATTTACATAAATGTATTTCTTGTATCAGTGCACTGTACTGTATCATTTGTATAAATGCAGGATTTCTATCAATTATTGGCTTTTTTGCCGATATACTGTATATGGTGATACCGTGTCGAGTAGAATGCTATGTATATGGTGATAGTGTGTAGAGTAGAATGCTATGGATGGTATGTGGTGGTAGTGTATAGGGTAGAATGGTATGGATATACAGTATATACTGTATATGGTGATACCGTGTAGAGTAGAATGCTATGTATATGGTGATAGTGTGTAGAGTAGAATGCTATGGATGGTATGTGGTGGTAGTATTCTAGACTGTACACTGCTTCTCCCACGACTGCCATTTGTTAGACTCACAGATGGGGACAATCGGTCGAATAGAGAAGTCATTGAGGACTTTGTGAACTGGTGCCAATGAAAACATCTCCTACTACTGTAAATATGAACAAGACAAAGGAACTGGTTGTGGACTTTCGTCCGCTTCAAACATGGTTTGCCATCCCATTTTGATATGTACCTGTATGTATTATGCTGTATGGTTATGATATAGTGTATACCTGTTCTAGTCAGAGATGCTTGATAGTTTAACAGAAGTAACGCCACATAGTTTTCCAAGTCGCTGTGAAGAAGATTTGTCCTTCAGCACTCTGCTTGGCCTACTTGATTATTAAAACAAGGACATGTGAAACTCCAGCATGAGGTCGAGCGGACTTCCTGTCGGACGTCCAGTGTAAAGTTCATGTATCACGTTGCTCAATTCCAGCCCTCCCCCTAACCACTACACACCACTTTTGGAAAATATTTTTACCAGCAAACTCAAGACCTATTGTACACAACTTTCAACTCCAATTTATAAAAGTATATTCCTATTATTCATCTGTAATTATTATATTATTATCATATTTCTATTATTCAACTTCAATGTATACATTTTTTATATTCCTATTATTCAACTCCAACGAATACATTTACATTTCGAATATTAAACTGCAATTCATACATTTATTTTTTTTATTATTTATATTTATAGTATTCAACTTCATTTCATTCATTTATATTACTATTATGCCTCTGTAATTCCGTATATTTCTATTATTCAACTCCAATTCATACTATTATATTCCTAGTATTCAACTGCAATCTGTACATTGCTGACTCAAGTGATGTCAGTGTTGCGTTTTGTTAGATGCTCGTTCATCAGCATTTCTATTATTCATCTCCAATTTATACATTTACATTTCTATTATTCATCTCCAGTTGATACATTTGCATTTTTATTATTCAACTGCAATTCAGAGTTTTATACTTTTATTATTCTACTACAGTTCATACATTTATATTTTTGTTATTTAACTGCAATCAATACCTTTACATTTCTATTATTCATCTCCAGTTGATACATTTACATTTCGATTATTCAACTGCAATTCAGAGTTTTATACTTTTATTATTCTACTACAGTTCATACATTTATCCATCCATCCATCCATTTTCCACCGCTTATCCGGGTCCGGGTCGCGGGGGCAGCAGCTTCAGTAGGGAAGTCCAGACTTCCCGGTCCCCCGCGACCTCTTCCAGCTCCATCGGGAGGACACCAAGGCGTTCCCAGGCCAGCTGTGAGACATAGTCCCTCCAGCGTGTCCTAGGTCTTCCCGGGGGCCTTCTCCCGACTGGGCATGCCCGAAACACCTCACCAGGGAGGCGCCCGGGAGGCATCCGGACTAGATGCCCGAGCCACCTCAACTGGCTCCTCTCGATGTGAAGGAGCAGCGGCTCTACTCTGAGCTCCTCCCGGATGGCCGAGCTCCTCACCCTATCTCTTAGGGTGAGTCCAGCCACCCTACGAAGGAAACTCATTTCCGCCGCTTGTATCCGCGATCTCATTCTTTCGGTCATGACCCATAACTCATGACCATAGGTGAGGGTGGGAACGTAGATCGATCGGTAAACAGAGAGCTTTGCCTTCCGGCTCAGCTCTCTCTTCACCACGACGGTCCGGTACAGCGACCGCATTACTGCAGATGCTGCACCGATCCGTCTGTCGATCTCACGCTCCAACCTTCCCTCACTCGTGAACAAGAACCCGAGATACTTGAACTCCTCCACCTGAGGCAAGACCTCACTCCCAACCCGGAGGGTACAGTCCACCCGTTTCCGACTGAGAACCATGGCCTCGGATTTGGAGGTGCTGAGTCTCATCCCAGAAGCTTCACACTCAGCTGCAAACCGCTCCAGTAAACGCTGAAGGTCACAGCCTGATGAGGCCATAAGGACCACATCGTCTGCAAATAGCAGAGACGAGATCCTAAGGTCACCAAGCTGGACTCCCTCAACACCTTGACTGCGCCTAGAAATTCTGTCCATGAAGATTATGAACAGAATCGGTGACAAAGGGCAGCCTTGGCGGAGGCCAACGTTCACCGGAAACAAGCTCGACTTACTGCTGGCAATGCGAACCAGGCTCCTGCTTCGATTGTACAAGGACCGAATGGCACGTAGAAGCGGACCATCAATCCCGTACTCCCGGAGCACCCCCCACAGGACACCACGAGGGACACGGTCGAATGCCTTTTCCAGGTCCACAAAGCACATGTAGACTGGTTGGGCAAACTCCCACATACCCTCGAGTACCCTTGCAAGGGTGTAGAGCTGGTCCAGTGTTCCGCGACCGGGACGAAAACCACATTGCAGCTCCTCTAACCGAGGTTCGACTAACGGTCGTACCCTTCTCTCCAGCACCCTGGAGTAGACTTTCCCAGGAAGGCTGAGGAGTGTGATCCCCCTATAGTTGGAACACACCCTCCGGTCACCCTTTTTAAAAATGGGGACCACCACCCCGGTCTGCCAGTCCAGAGGTACTGTTCCTGACTTCCATGCAATGTTGTAGAGGCGTGTCAACCAACACAGTCCTCCAACATCCAGAGCCTTGAGAAATTCTGAGCGGAACTCGTCTACCCCCGGAGCCTTGCCACTGGGGAGTGATTTGACTACCCCAATTACCTCAGCCACGGTGATAGAACTGTCCACGTACGTATCCTCAGACTCTGCTTCCTCTATGGAAGGCATGTCAGTGGGATTGAGAAGGGCCTCGAAGTATTCCTTCCACCGACCAACTATATCCACAGTCGTGGTCAGCAAGCCCCCGTCCGCACTGTAAACAGTGTGAACTGGGGGCTGCTTCCCCTTTCTGAGGTGTCGGACGGTTTGCCAGAACCTCTTCGAGGCCGACCGAAAGTCGTGCTCCATAGCCTCACCGAACTCCTCCCACACCCGAGTTTTTGCCTCGACCACCGCCGAAGCCGCGTGCCGCTTGGCCTGCCGGTACCTGTCAGCTGCTTCGGGAGTCCCGCAAGCCATCCATGCTTGATAGGACTCCTTTTTCAGCTTGACGGCAGCCCTAACCCCCGGTGTCCACCATCGGGTTCGGGGCTTGCCACCACGACTGGCACCGACCACCTTGCGGCCGCAACCACAACTGGCTGCCTCAGCAATAGAGGCACGGAATACGGCCCATTCGGACTCAATATCCCGGTCCTCCCTCGAGATGCAGGCGAAGCTCTGCCGGAGATGAGAGTTGAAGACTCGACGAACGGGAGACTCTGCCAGACGTTCCCAGCACACCCTCACTACGCGTTTGGGTCTGCCAGGTCTGTCCGGCATCCTTCCCCGCCATCTAATCCAACTCATCACCAGGTGGTGGTCAGTTGACAGCTCAGCCCCTCTCTTCACCCGCGTGTCCAGAACATACGGACGCAGGTCTGATGATACGACCACAAAGTCGATCATAGACCTGCGACCTAGGGTGTCCTGGTGCCAAGTGCACTTATGGACATCCTTATGTTCGAACATGGTGTTCGTTATGGACAAACTGTAATTCGCACAGAAGTCCAGCAACAACACACCGCACGGGTTCAGGTCAGGGAGGCCGTTCCTCCCAACCACGCCCCTCCAAGTCACACTGTCATTGCCCACATGGGCGTTGAAGTCTCCCAGTAGAACTATGGAGTCACCAGCTGGGGTGCTCTCCAGCACCCCTCTGATAGACTCCAAGAAGGCTGGGTACTCTGAACTGCCGTTCGGCGCATAGGCACAAACCACAGTCAGGACCCTTTCCCCAGCCCTAAGGCGTAGGGAAGTAACCCTCTCGTTTACTGGGGATGACTCCAACACAGAGGCACCAAGCCGGGGGGCTAACAATAAGCCCACACCAGCTCGCCGCCTCTCCCCAGCGGCAACTCCAGAGAAGAACAAGGTCCAGCCCCTCTCAAGGAGTTTGGTTCCAGAGCCTAAACTGTGGGTTGAGGTGAGTCCGACTATATCTAGTCGGAATCTCTCCGCCTCTTCCACAAGCTCGGGCTCCTTCCCCACCAGAGAAGTGACATTCCATGTCCCAAAGTTCATACATTACATTTACATTTATATTATTCAACTCCAATTTATACATTAACATTTCTATTATTCAACCCCAAATTTATACTATTATATTCCTAGTATTCAACTGCAATTTATACATTTACATTTCTATTATTCAACTGTAATTCCTACATATCAATAGTTCTGTTTTTCAACTGCAATTCGTACATTCAGATTTAGATTGTTTTATTTGTGATTCTCTATTACCCGTCTTTTTTGTTTACTTCATCGTTTGATATCATTATTACTTCTCTCTCTCTCGGTAGCAAGAAGAGAAGAGCTGCAATGCAATTGAATCCAATGCAGCACAGGAACAAACAGGTAGTACTAAAGTATTGCTATTCCAAAACATACTGTACGCTGCAAACAATTGGCATTTTCTTAAACCAGCGGAGGTTAATGATGATAATCCAGCAATGATAGAATGGGGCTGGGAGCTCCTCCACAGCTACAGTATATTTTGCAAACTTTGATAATATAAAGACAGAGAAAGAGTCAAAATAAACACATGGCACACAGACAAGAGATGTTAAATAGTGAATGGAACGCTAACCAGGTTGATTCCACCCAAACGACTGCCATTGGTTTCAGTCTTTTGAATCCCAGCGACAGTCGTTTTGCAGCACAAAAAAGGGAAACCATTTTATCCTGGGGAGTGCCTCTACTCATCCACTTTGTGACTTTCTGTTTCTCCTAACTGACTAAAAGCACATCTAGTATCCTAACTCATGGATCAGCTTGAAGCATTTATTCTTTTCAATGAATGATTGCTAATGCAACTAATGCTAAACAACAGACATTTACCTCATCTTTACTTTCAAAATGTTTGACCTCTGAATCTCATATAATGAATAAAGAAGAAATAAAGGTCAACACTCATGAAAAAACATATGACTACAAAAACATGTGTTATATCTTCTCGCTTTTACTTCCAGCTGGACTCCAGTGTCCTCGCTGCAACCTGCAGCCTGTCTTTCAACCTGCAAACATTCCCAGCAGATACTCAGTAGGTATCAGCAGCTTTACTTACAACTTCCAGGCTCAGTTTCAAATAATATACATTTGCTGGAGATTATTATATTTCTTTCAGTATTTGCAGCAGTAAAGTAATATACATTTACAATATAAATGTTGATGTGTTTTTCAGTTTTTGCAGTGCAAACAACAGTAAAATAAGATATACTTGGCATATAAATGTTACTTGTCTTTCAGTCATTGCAATACAAACAGCAATGGTGAGAGGAAGACAAAGAAAGGTGATTGTGTGCATTGTGTACTTCTAAACTTGCAAAAGGAGGCTAACATTGTTTTTAATGAACACTTTGCAGTGGGAGTGTGTTTGTTGTGACTTGATGTACACACAGAAGGTACACTTTGCACATTACAATAAAGTAGTCCTGCACTAATAAACATAAGGTTATCATCAGTATGTCTACAGAGGGCTGCTGTGGTTCGTTAGACTCCAAGTCCACACACACACACACACACACACACACACACACACACAAGTACTAGCCATTTGTAGGCTGTGCTGCATGCTGTGCTGTCTGTACAGAGAACATCACTGACAGGAAACCACAGAAGGACCCCAGGCTTCTACAGGCAGGAGTGACTCAATGGCTGTTGTAATCACTCAGCCACCAAGGAATGCTAAACAAAGATAAACTGGCTGCGAAAGAGGAACTATGTTGCCAGATCACCCCCTCTCGTCTAAAAGACAACTACAAAAGCTGTGGAATCAACTCTTTTTCCTTCTCATAATTGGAGATCAACAAACATGTAAGGAGAGATTAAATGAATCTTAACTGAGTGGCCCTGGTGAACCTCAAAGAATATCAAAATGTCTCGGGAATTCAGTTGGAAGATGTGTGGTCTCACTGTAAGGCCACCATGAGTGGATCGCAGTCAGACGAAAAGGATAAAGCAAGATAGGTAATGAAGAAAATTTGACACTTTCAACAAGGTGGCATTTTGCCAAGGGACCATGACGTGAGAAACTTCCACCAGTTCATTATTCAGGCTAGAGATGGACTGTTAAACCGAATGGATCATATAAAAATAAAAAGTGGGAGTCAAAAAGAGACACACAAAATTAGAGGAATTGCAAACAACGTTGTATACATTGGGTAGCGCAGCAAACTAGTAGTCAACGTCACTATTGGGGGATCTGCAACCTTATTCACTCTCAGGTGCCGGTCCGAGCCCCCATCACTACCATCATTCGAGGACGGGTTACGTATGAAATCCATGGGGAAGCACCCAAAGGGAGCAGAAATAACGTAGTGTCCAGTGTCTCTCCCTCCACTGGTGGGGCGTGAAAGAAGTGGACAGACCTCTCTGCAAAAGTGACAGTGATTGTATTGATGAGGTGTGTGATAGGTACAAGAGTTATGCCAAGGAGACAGAAGAGCGTGAGATGTTAACTGAGCTACAGGAACAAGTCAAACATCCAGAAGTGGCAGAGGCCAAGGCTGAGCCTCCACCAGGGAACCCACTAACAATAGGGGAAAAGCAATTAATGGTCCAAATTGAACAGTTGAGGTTGTTAACACAATCAGTGTGAGGAAATACAGAAGGTTAAAAGTCATTAATTTGAAGATCATGAAAAAGTCAAAGAAGAGGAGAGGAGGACGAAAGTAGTTGAGGTAAGGCACGTGCAAGCAAGTCAAAAGACGATAAAGCCAAAGCCTCAGTGCCCGTGAGTAATGGCTGGGTTGTACTGGACTTTCCAAGGCCCGCAGGAATCCACTCGAGAGACTGCACGGGGCTGTGTATTCAAAACACATATCTACCACAGGACTACACAAGAGTGGAAGAGGTTTGCCATTGTTTACTCGACTTCCAACATAGCAACACTTGCACATCTACTGCTTGAAGATGAGGAATTTTGTTGTACATATTTGCTGCTGCGACACAAAAGGAAGAGTAGGTGGTCCACTCGTCCTTTGAACAGGTGGAGGCGGGACGAGGGGGAGTACAAGGTACTTGTGAGGCCGATGAATGGGATGGACGTACACAGGAAGTAATTTCGAATTCCCTACTACAAATTGATGACTTGCTTACATCAGACATTCACACACTCTCTTCTACGCCACAGGAGAGACTTGCAGTTACTCTCCGTGTGCTTCCCTCTGGGAAAAAACAGCAAAGTGTGACTCAAACTTATATGATGGGACCAACTACGGTATCCCTCATTGTGAAGGAAGTCTGCAAGTCTTGGACTACAAAATGCTGCACAGTTATTGGAACTTTCAAAAGAATTCTGAAAATCTGTAAAGAGAAAGGAATTTCCCAAATTGTCTAGGTTGCATTGATGGGAAGCACGTATTCATAAATGCACCTCCAAAGGCAGGAGGTGACTACCTCAGTTACGAAGATACACATTCCCTTGTCCTGATGGCAGTGTGAGATGCAACCTACAGATTGCCCATGGTGGACACAGGAGCCTATGGCAGGGAAAGTGGGACATTTTCCAGGAGTGCAGATTTGGGGGGAGTCTGCTTCTAGGAAATTTGAACCTCCTACCCCCTACCAACGTTCCTGGTTCCTCGGGGGAAGCATCCCATGTGTTCTTAGGAGATGCTGCATTACCTCTGCACCAGAATCTGCATTAACAGGAAAAAACCTTGATGATGCAATAAGTCGGACCCGTTTCCAGTGAGGGTTGGACTCCGCCTGGGCTGCCCTTTGTCACCGATTCTGTTCACTACTTTCATCGACAGAATTTCCAGGTGCAGCCAGGATTCTGTCTCTGCTTTTTGCAGATGATGTGGTCCTGTTGGCTTCAACAAGCCGTGACCTTCAACTCTCACTGGAGTTCCATCTCCGGGTCGGGGATGAGGTCCTGCCTCAAGTGGAGGAGTTGAAGTACCTCGGGGTCTTGTTCACGAGTGATGGACGGATGGAACGTGTGATGGACAGGCGGATTGGTGCAGCATCTGCAGTGATGCGGACTCTTCACCGGTCTGTTGTGGTGAAGAGAGAGCTGAGCCAAAAGGCAAAGCTCTCAGTTTCCCGGTGGATCTACGTTCCTACCCTCACCTATGGTCATGAGCTTTGGGTAGTGACCGAAAGGACAAGATGGCGGGTACAAGCGGCCGAAATGAGTTTTCTCCGCAGGGTGGCTGGGCTCTCCCTTAGAGATAGGGTGAGAATCCCAGCATGATGCCAAGCGGAGGTACAACTACAGCCACTCACGTGCCAGGAGGGTAGAAGAGAACAGCTTTGGCATCCTGGCAGCACAAATGGTGCATGCCGGGATGACACAGCCCTCACGACACCACACAGCCCTTACCCTATTTATGTACCTTTCTGGATGAAGTAGCCAGGGAGAGGGAAGTTTGGGCTTCCCTGTTTAGGTTGCTGCCCCAACAACCTGTCCTTCAATAAGCAAAATGGATAAGGAAAATGGATTGATGGATCTGCAACATTTACGTGTGTTAGACATGCAAAAAAAATAAGAAATTGGGAAGGAGGCACTACTGTACATATACATACATTATATTATTTAGAGACACATCTTTGTGTTTTTATTAGTTATAAGTATGAACATTTGACCTTTTCTAGTTGCATTATGCCTTTTTGCTGTATTTTCCACTTTTGCTGGGTTCATGTTTGCTGTATTTCATACATTTATGTTTTTATCTTTTTTATACAATGTTTTTTTTTTTAATGTCGTGGCTAAAGCGGCCCTCAATGCTTAATTTCGTAGCTCGTAATGTGCATGCACGTGTTGGTGTTATGACTATACTAGCAGGATAGGCCGACTAAGATAAGGTGATTTGAAGGTCTTACGTCACATGGTATGAAAATGATTAAAGTAAAAAAACAAAAAATACTAAAATCAAGTGGCTCGGAGTTCCCAGGTTACATTCATGGAAAAAATTCTATAAAGCTGTAATTGATAATGTGAGATTTATTGCAGTCATGAAGGTTAACGGCATAATTTGTACATGATTACACTTAACAGAACGCGCTGTGCGCCACAACCCCCTCTACTGCCATGACATCCGAGCGCCTTTTCTTCTTTCCATTTAACATGGAAGCTGCATGGGGCCACGACACGCTCAGCCCGACTGCAACTCAACCCCACACAGATCCCACTGGACTAAGACTGCTGAGCACACCAATGAGTTCCCCAGCCTTCGTTTGTCGTGCCGCTCACTCATCGCTTTGATTTCTTCTGAGAGAGATAACCTAGACACGTCGTATAATGTAACACGGGGGGGCGACAACTTAAAACACTTTTTTTGCTTGTGAACAGCAAGCTGGGACGAATGTCCACGCATACCTAGCTTGGCACAAAAGAAAAATCTCCATGGCAACGCTGCTGTAACTTTTACTCCTTGAAAAATGTTTCTCGGCTTGCATGAAGCCCAGCGACGTCACGCCCCTGACAGCCATGTACCCCACCGTGATTGGTAGGTTCGTCAGCCCCGCTGCGGGGAGCACTTCCTGCTTCCAAGTGTCCTTTGCAGGATTGTCTTACAAATGTCTGCTAGGTGCATGTTAGAGATGACGTAGTTGTTTATTGTGCACTCCTCATTTACCTATGTCTCAGGCAGAGCTATCAAATTGAATCCAATTTATTTTTAAATGTATCCAACAATTCATTAAAAAACATCTTTTTTGTGAAACCTTCATATAAAATCCTATAAAACCAAAGTTTAAAACAAAGAGTTGTGCATGATACTTTGAGGCCAGTTCTCATATGAAGTGGATTTTATGTAAACTATTTCCAGTAGTAATAAAAAATCCAGACACGTGAAGGTCAATCAGGGCATCCCACAAGGTTCTGTGCTAGGACCAGCACTGTTCAGCCTTTATATGCCCCCGTTAGGTAATATCATTATAAAACACTCCATTAATTTCCACTGCTATGGAAATGACACACATCAATGAAACCTAACTAAGCTAGTCAGCTGTCAAAAGTCCAGGCTTATCTTAACGACGTAAAGAGCTGTATAACTTTTTACGATTTATCGCAGATAAAACTGAAATCATAGTCGTTGGTTCCCAGCACCTCAGAGACAAGCTTGCAAATGACATTACTGGTCCAGATGGTCTTCTACTCACCCCCACAATACAGTCAAAAACCTTAGTGTCATCTTCGATCCAGATCTTTCTTTTAGTTCACCAAATCCGACAAGTGTCAAGAACAGCATTTTTCCATTCATCAAACAAAGAAAATCAGTAAATTCCTGCCACTACCAGATGCAGAAAAACTTGTCATTGCCTTTGTGACCGCCAGGTTGGATTATTGTAACCCTCTAATAATAGGCTGCCTTAAGAAATCTTTAGACCCTTCAGGTAGTCCAAAGATCTGCTGCATGAGTCTTAACTGGAAGCAGAAGAAGAGATCATATCTCATCCGTATTAGTCTCACTGCACTGGTTTCCTGTACAAGTTAGAATTTGCCTTCTTACATATAAAGCATTACAAGCTCAGGCACCAGTATATCTTAAAGAGCTCCTAGAACCCTATCTGTTAGGTTCTGCTCACTTCCTGTCCTGCACTCCTATTTTGGCAGGCTGCACTCCCTGCTGGTGTGGAGCTGCAGCCGCTTGGGCACAGCTGGACCCATTCCCAACTAGTGGGATTTATATGCCCAGCACCAGCACAGGGACAATGCAGGTTCATTGACGTATCTTGGCTACATCTGTGTTCCCGGTCGGGTCAGTTACTTAGGTTCCCTTCTTTGGTCTTGATATCGCATGGACTTTGTTGCTTTCAGAGTTTTTTTCCTCTGTCGCCTTTTGTTTGTGAAACCTTCACTACTGTGACTGTTTAGTTTATTAAATACCTTTTTTACTTTGCACACCCGCCTTTTTCTCTGTATCACGGGGTCAACTGCAGCTCACCCGAACGCAACACTATCAACACAGCAAAACATTGTGCGCACACAATTTACAATTCATTGTTTCTCCTATCATTTTTTAGTAGCAGAATGGGATGTCGATCTTTTAGTTGTCAGCCTCCTCTGTTATGGAACCAGAACTGGGTTCTGTTCTAGGTTTCTTACCCAGGGCGACTCTTTTGCCTTAATGCAATTAATTCTTCATGTGTCAATGTGTTTTCCTGCAGCATAACCCACGTACATAATAGCTAAAGTGCACAGATGGAGTAAACAAAGATTGCTTTGTAACAAGTTAGTGCAGAAAGTGATAACACAGTAACCATAATTTCGGGAGTTGGACAGGGCCAGACATGAGATGGGGATGTATTTAAACCCTAGTTACCCTGGGGGTGCAAAACCACACTTCTGTTTCTTCTATTAGACTAGTACTACTTAAAGTGTTTTCAAGAACCTAGGTCACCTGACCTAGAAGCTACAGAACAAAAATCCTTTATTTTTGTTATCTTACAAATTGATATGAAATCATTTAAAATTCGAAACAATGAGGTGTGCATGCCTATGAGGCAATGGAGTTTCTAGATCACATGACCTGCAAGCTAATAAACTAAAAAAACAAAGTCTTACTGTATAAAATCCAATAATAGATACAACTGGTAAAAATACTTGTAGGCTAGAACTAATCATTTGGCAGAGATCAATTTGTGGTGTGATTTAGAAAATGTTACATTTTTAACAAACTGTCAACACAATAGTAATTTATTGATGGTTTCTAGAAAACAACCAGCGGTTAGAGCCATATATATATATATATATATATATATATCCACAATAGTCATAGCGTTTTTCATCTGTAACTGTAAAGCGTACAGCACCTATGACATGCACTGCCAGTAGCGCCTCTACCCCCCCGCAGATCTTTTTTTTTTTTTTCCAGGGCTCGTGCCGACCCCTATGTGACCCGTGCCTAAAACCGCCTCTGTGGCTTCAAGTCGGCGTTTGTTACCAATTTCCAAGCGAGACGCCTTGTTTAGACGTGACTAAACGTAACTCCAAATGCCAAATCTTTTTAACTTATTCCCGCTGCATATTCTAAGAATTATTATTTGAAAAAACAACCAACCATGGTTACATGAAAGCAACATGTGAAGGTGGGATGGTCCATGTTCATTGCTAGCTTTACTTGGGGCATCATTGCCAAGAGGAAAGCATTCACTACACACCCACTACACTCAACTGAAGAAAGGTTGATACTTGCCTTTTTGTCATGTGGCTTCCAATCATAGATTTGTATCCTAGAAAATAGACACAGCCTTTCATGTGTTTCATCATTCATTTGTTTCTTTGGCACACTTCATTTTAGACATTCAACATATCTAATTTGCATAATGTGTAAGTGATGTTAAAAAATGTTCCCTAACAAAGCTCCAGTGATGCTCATGGATGATTCTGTGTCCTGAGCCAACAGGGAAAGGGACTCACTCCTTTTTATTTTCCACAGTGACAAGTGATTTGGATCCTTACTGACTTGGTAGTATGACTGTGTCAATATTGTGAACGTCAAGTAACCTTACTTGGTTGTTACATTCATATCCAACCCCTCACCCTGGGAGTGAGTGACCGTGTGTGAGTGGGGTGCGGAGGCCGGGTCCACATGAGTGTGTGAGTGGGG